>JAJMGC010000001.1:600000-752761 GCA_030574995.1 Suhomyces maxii
GCATCTATTTGAAAACTGTCATTTCTTAAATAGCATATTTATATAGAAGTGGGGTATAATCCTCTTTTATAGCTCATTTAGTCAAAATTACATGTACACTTAAAGACTAAGAGTATATTACTGTATTTATAATGGCTGCGAAAAAATGCAAATTTTTTTAAAAAACTAAAAAAATCCCATTATTTCATGGATTTACCTAATGAAACTTCAACAACCAACATACAATTGCAATATTAAAAATAGTTTGATGATCTATAAATGCGATATACTTGTTTCATTTGACGGTTTTAGACCGAGAACTTTTCTTCTCAACAATTTCATCAAGTGAAGCTAATGCCTTTTTGGCACTTTCCAATGCTTTCTTGGGGAAGCCTGCCATTTCCGCAACTTCCAATGCATAAGACCGATCACTAATCCCTTGCTCCAAAAGATGATCGATAACAAACTTATTTTGACTTTCGTAAACTCTGGTTCTATAGTACTTGAGCTTGTTTTGATTAATTTTATTGGCGTTTAGGAGTTGCTCTAACTCCTTTCCAAAGTGGGTTGCAAACAATGTTCTACACTTATTAACCTGTAATAAATTCAACAATGTTGCATATGCAATTGCCAATCCTTCTTTTCCACTTGTTCCTCTTCCAATTTCATCCACAATGGCCAAAGATCTAGAGGTGGCATTTTTCAATATATTGCTAGTCTCTACCATTTCAACCATAAAAGTACTTAGATCACTAAAAAGATCATCAGAGGCTCCAATCCGGGTGAATATTTTATCGACTATTCCTAGACTAGCCTTTTCAGCTGGTACAAATGATCCTATTTGAGCCAAAATCACAATCAACGCATTTTGTCTCAAAAAGGTACTTTTACCTCCCATATTAGGGCCAGATATAACCCATAAACAATCTGAAGAAGCACTGACTCGAGTGTTATTAGGAGTGAACATGGCACCTATTTTTTTTAACCCTGATTCTACTACTATATGCCTTCCTTTAGTGATATTAAGTTGTGGAGTTTTGGTGAATTTAGGGCACACCAACCCATTTTCTTGTGCCAATACGGCAAATGAAGTGGTTATATCCAAGAAATCCACTAGTTTACTGACGTTACGTATCTGTGGGACTGTATCAAGTACTTTTACTCGCAATTCTTCAATAATTTCCTTTTCAAACTCTTTAATCTGGTCCGTCTTTTCCTCTATAACTGCCTGTAGTTTAGACCATTCTTGAGGCTGGTAAAGTAATGAAGTCTTTCTCTTGTCATGGATATCATCTTCCAATAAATCAGATACCTGTTCAATCAGCTTTTGCTTACCTGATACGTGGATGACATTGAGATAACGTCCATGTTGGCTCTTTTTGATCACTTTGAGCTTAGGGTCAACCAGGAAAACCTGAGATTCTACGACACTCAAAATCTCTGCTTCTTTCTCCTTGAGAGAATCCATTAAATGGTGATACTCTATCAACTTGGAATTGTAGTCCCGTCTTACACTGAACATGAATTGTTCCTGTTCGTTCTTCTCCAACCCTTTGTACTTCTCTAACGACAGGTTACTATACGAGCCAGTGAATTCGACCAAATCATCTTCCAATTGTTCTACTTCTTCTTCAATCTCTTCCTTTAGCTCTGGTACCTCTTCAGTATACTCTATGTGAAGAGTATCACTTATCTGATTGGAAATCTCCCATGGCACCTTGAAGTCCTGAAGAAGGGTGCCAACAACCTTGCAAGATTTGGAGTTTTGCTTGTATTCTTCAAGAAGAAACAATTCGAGCTCATAGAGCTTTTCAAGCCCGTCTGATATGGAGAGGAGATGCATCACAGTATCACCAGTATTTAATGATAATCTTTGTAAGGACCGCACAAAGTCACCTAAGCCAGAGAGCCTGGTCCGAATCGAGACTTTCAAGTACTCGTTATCCATAAACATACTGACAAAGCTCTGACGATACTTTATCTCTTCGATATCTAAAATAGGCGACTTGATCCATTGGGTCAATTGCCTCGTTCCAGAGGGTGTAACCGTTCTCTTAATAGTGTTTAAGAGGGTCCCTATCGTAAAATTCTTTCCGTTACTGGACCTTTCGGTGAGCTCCAAGGCCTCTCTGCTTCGGGAATCGATTTGGAGATACTTCTGGTTCCAGTACTGTGTAGGTACTTCCAAGGACGGGTTTCTATCAGGAAGATTAACATTAATATACGAAAGAATCAAGTTCATGGCCACTTCTTCTCTTCCAGAGAAATTCTCTATGGACTTTCTGGTGCTCTGAATATTAGTCTTGAATTTATACTTCAAATCAGTATAGCTGGTTTTATGGTACCGAAGAAAGTACTTTCTTAAATCTTGTAATGGGGTATACCAGCTTCCATTAATAATATTCTCCAGCTGGAATTCTTTGGATATAAGGACTTCACTAGGGTTAATTCTGGATATGTCTGTCATTAGTTCTCCCAATGTAGTTTGTTGCACGTAGAATTCTCCAATAGAAACGTCTATCCATGATATTCCAATAGCTAAATCAGGGTCCGCTGGAATAGTGGTACAATTCGGAGGGAACGAAATACCGACAAGGTAATTATTTTGAGAGTAGTTGAGGAAAGTCTCGTCTACCAAAGTTCCTGGAGAAACGATTCTTGATATTTTACGGTGAATGATAGTCTCCAATGTCTGTCCTTTGGTAGGACACTGATCAATAATTGCAACATTCACTTGGTGTTCTTGTACAAGCATTTTCACAAACTTTTGCAACTGATATACCGGAAATCCTGCCATAGGAATCGTGTAGTTATTGGTCTTTCTTGATGCTACTTTAAGGCCCAACTTAGGGCCAAATATCGATGCTTGCTCAAAGTAAAGCTCGTAGAACGAACCTACTTGAATAAGACACACGCATCCAGGGTTGGAGTCGATAAGCTTCTTCATTGACGCGTATAATGGAGTCAATCCATTTTTATCTGTTCGTCCACCCCGGTCCCAAGATGGGATGGATGGTACTTGAAAATGCATAGTATCTGAGGATTCAGCCGTTTTCAACGGCTTAAAAACTGGAATGGTCACCGAGAGATGCCTGAGGTGGCATACACCGAACATACGTCGCGTGAGCGGTCGCATGGTGCTTGAACGGGTCATTATGTCATCAGTGGGAGTAGTAGATTGGGATCGCGTTGATCTGAAAAAAACGACCTGTTGAATATGTGCACTGGACTCCAGACGAGATGCCACCACTTTTGATAATATTCGTATTACTGTAAATGATTGCATCAATATTAACCGATATACACCCAATGCACGCATCAGCATGAGATACATTGGTTAGAAACCACATCAATTCCTTCTCAAGGTGTTAGTATACGAGGAATTCATATTATCTTGAGTCTTAATATCTCGATAAGAGCCATACAAAGTGGTGGCCATTCCCAATCGAAGATAATACGTAATATAATGCAAAGAATCTTTGTATTGTTGGATTTCTTATACTGATAATTTACAAAATATATTTTTATATTCTTTGTATAATACAGCTATATACATAGTATAATACTTGGTTCATTAATTAGGACCAGTATGGTCGTTGTGATGCCATGAGTGTTGGTGCATTTGAAGGCATGTTTAGCCCAGCATAAGAGCACTTAAATAAAGAGATCTGATAATGATCTCAACGTAGACTATTTTAGAGCATGTATCCAGAGCCTCAACCTGTTGGCCCAGCCCTTTTGTATTCTGGCAGTCAGTCTGTAATATTCAGTCCTTTTTGAAGCTTGTAAAACCGAATGCATCTTGTTGTTCCAAAAGACACAGATCTGTATCGTCTTGCTTGATAACATTAACGTTAAAACTCATATGAAACGCTCCAGAAGATTTCTGGTTATTTTTTTTTCTTCTTCTGTTGACTATTGATTTACTTCTTTCTGGTACTTCTTCTCACTGGCTTCCCTGAAGGAGCACTGGACCTGGTAGCTCTTCTAACCGGTTTTGGAGTGGCTTCTTCCTCTCCTTCCTTTTCTTCTTCGTCCAGGTCTTCCTGTTGTTGATGGGTTTCGGATCTTGTTCTTCTCTTCTTGGTAGGAGGAGGAGGAGGAGGGGTAGCAGCTTTAGAATTCTTCCGCTTTCCAGGCCCAGCCTGTTCCACGTCGAGCTTTGCTGAGGAGCGAGTCCGTTTCTTAGGAGGAGCCTTTTTCTCAGTAGTATTTCTTTTGCCTCTTCTGGTGACTCTGCGCCTGTCACCATCACCATCACCATCACCATCGTCTTCACCATCACCATCACCATCACCATCACCTTCGTCTTCACCATCACCATCACCATCACCATCACCTTCGTCTTCATCTTCATCACCATCATCATCCTCATCACTACTATTGGCTCTGGAGCTTCTGGTCTTTTCAACATCAGGAGTATCTTCATTAGAAGAGTCTGAATCTACATCACTCAATCCAGACGAGTCTTCCTTGTTCTCTTCCTTTATACTGACCTTCTTTCTATTATTAGTACTATTATCCTTGGCACTCTGGTCTTTATCTTTGTCTTTTCCTTTGATCGCTTTAGTGTCTTTACCATCTTTGTTGTGTCCTTCTTCCTCATCCTCATCTCCTTCTGGTGCTTGTTTCTCGTCCTCTTCCTCCTCTTCATCACTGTCTCTATCTTCCAACAGATCCAATTTGGAGAGATCATAGTAAGTGCCCAACTTGGCCCACAATTCGTCCGCCGTGAACGGCACCTTCGAATCCTTGTTGATTTTGCCCACCAACACCGCCATGTTCTCGTTTTTGTTGACACCAGCAGGTTTATGGTCACATATTAAATTGAGTAGTTTGATCTCATCATCAAGAGACCAGTCCCTCATTTTTGTGGCCCGCTTCTTTATTGTCTTGCAGCGTTTGGTTGCTTATACGTGCAATTGAGTAGTGTGTGACCGTGGCTGAGCTTTCCCCGCCCCACTTTTCCTTTTCGATATGATTTTAAACACGAAGGTTTTGATTGTTGAGAAACGTTTAAGTTGTTTTAAAGTTATGTTAGGTTCCCTCACTGTTGGCTGTATTTGGATTTTTTTGAATTTTTTAGTGAGAGCACTGTGTGCAGTATTTACACGTGATGTCGACGATACAAAAATTTCACATCTTCTAATTCTGTGCTAGAGATCTTTGAACCACCCACCAAATAATGCCTAGAAAGACCCAGAATCTCAACTCTCTTAGTAGAGGTAAGGTTCGGGCCTCCATGAATAAGTACAACTTGTTCAACTTATACAAAAAGGACAAAGTTTCTTTCGATAGACTTACTCTTTTCCAACAAAAATGGAAAGCTAAATCCGAAACCAGATCATATCATGGAGAACATTTGACCGAATCTAGATGGAAAACTTTATTCAGTCCTTCTCTCGAATCCGTTGCCCAATTGGATGCCTCCTTGAAAGGTTCTCGGGTTTCTCCAACACCCATGGTTTTACAAACTTATGCTACACTTGAAAAAAGATTAGAATTAGCCGTGTTTAGAGCTATGTTTGCATCATCGGTTAGACAATCCAGACAATTTATTTTAGGAGGTCATGTTTCTGTTAATGGTGTTGTTATCAAGCATCCATCTTTCCCATTACAAGCAGGTGATATTTTCAATGTTAAACCAGAAAAAGTTTTATTGGCAATGGGAAGAGTTAAACCAGGTTTAGAAGAAGCCGTTAAAGTTGATAATAAACAAATTTCCGTATGGAATAAATATGTCAAATCCGCCAAGGAAAACCCAAGAGAAGTATGGGAATTAAAACAAGCAAAACCTGCTTCTTTAGATACTACCAGAGAACAAAGTGTCCAATCTATAAAGAGTTTCAATGAACAATTAGATAAAGATATGATTAAAAAGCAAAAGGAAACCACCAGAGAACTGATTTTAACCAGAATTTTAACTCTTGCATCCACCAAGGCCAAGGACGAAGAAATTGATCAAAAAGTATTCAAGGAATTTGGTTCTCAAGCCAAGAAATCTCAAGATGTCTATAACTTATTATCTGATGTTAAGCATGATTTGGTTGAAGAGTTCTCAGCTGCTAAGGTCACTGAATTTATCAACAAGAAGAAACCAGAATTGGATGCTGGTGAAAAACATTTAACTTCTAGTGTGAAACAATTATTAGGAGAAATTCAAAAGTCTACTGTGGAATCCATTCGTGTTACTGCTCAAGAAAGTAAATTACCTGAAGATGCCAAGACTATTCCTTTCACTTCAAGTTTTGCTTCTAACTTGAAATTCCATCAAAAATTAAACAAAGAAGAAGTGATGGAAAATGAATCATCTGCTGAAATAAATTTACCATGGCAAAAGGGATTGTTCGGTCGTCAAGATTCTTCAAAGTCATACTTCACTCCATGGACTCCAAGACCATTCTTGGGATGTTTTGCTATTTTACCTGCCCATATCGAAGTCTCTTTCAACACCTGTCATGCCATCTACTTGAGAGATCCTATTGCTAGACCAGGTCACTCTGAAGTTATTACTCCATTTGCCGAAGATGTTCACGAAAGAGCTTATATGTACTACGTGAGAAAGGGATTGTAATCTCACAACACAGCCAGAGATCTTGTAAATTGATCAAAAGCTCAGTTTCTGTATATATCCACCAATTAATGTATTTAGAATAAGATAAACTGTAGACGAAGGGGTAAAATAATAAAACAAAAATACTGGTTTCAACTCTGCCAGCTTGCTGTGACTATTGTATCCCCAGGTACACCTTTACTTTGGACTACCTGTACTTTTCACTCCATCTAGTATACTGGAAATGGGATGAGATCACGTGACATTATTCCTCTAAGTCCATAAGTTCTACCCCACTGATGTTCACTAGTCTATTTATCTGTCAGACTTCAAGTATCTGGACGTATCAGGAGCTCAGAAGAGATTAAATCAAAATATTCCCCGAAACCTCGGTCCTTTTGTCTCTTCAACTTTCCCATGCCTCGTATATCGCCCTTGCTCGTGAAGGAAGCGCTTCTGATTTCACGACTACTACCACCACTACTCCGAGCCAACCCCGTCCTTTCTATGGCCAAGCAGGAGCTCCAATGGATCAAGAGCGAGCTTCCTCGGGACCAGTGGAAATCGGCGGTCATAAGGCGATCCAAATTGGAACCGCTTCAGTATATCCTCGGGAACCAGCCGTTTGGTCCACTAGATATTGAGTGCCGTCCTGGAGTCCTCATACCCAGATGGGAGACCGAGGAATGGGCCACCAAATTGTCCCATTTGATAAGGGAAAATACTGGGGAGCAGTCTTTGACCATAGTAGATGCCTGCACTGGTACGGGCTGTATACCTTTGTTGTTGAATCAAGAGATAGAGAATGCCCAATTGATAGGGTTCGATATATCTGATGATGCCTATAACCTAGCCAATATCAACTTGAAGAAGTACTACAGTGACCGGATCCTGTTCAAGAAGCTGAATATATTTAGTAGCACGCTCAATGCCGATTTAGGGGTCAGAAAGGTCGATATTTTGGTCAGTAATCCGCCGTATATTCCCATCGAAGACTATTATTCGTCCATGGCCCTGAATGGGGTTGAAAAGTCCGTGAGGATGTACGAACCAGCACTTGCTCTAGTTGGAGAGAACGAGTTCTATAAGGCATTGGTGGAGAACATGGTAATTCCTTTGCAGGTTAAAGGGTTTGTGTTTGAACTTGGTTACCACCTGCAAGTGGATTACGTAAAGGAGTTGTTAAAAGGACAGGACTGGGAAGTAAGAGGGTACAACGATGCAAGTGGAAATGTGAGGTGTGTTCTAGGATGGAAGAAGGAGGCCAGCTGGTTAGAAGAGATGGTCCAGTAAAATAACCACAAGGAACCAGAACTTGGTGAAAAAAAGTATCTACCTGTATTAGGAGCTATAGTTTATTGACAATGGACTCGAAAAATAGTCAAACGAACATATTAATTCGTGATTACAGTTTATACTAAAAAAACTGTCGTATCGAACATTGTTTCAGCTATTCGTTCTATGTTCACGTTAAGCTTTTGGTTGTATTACCCACTTCTGTGCCTTGGTCCATAATGGCTGCGAAAAATGTTCTCAACCCAAGTAACAAGTCTTAGCACCTGGTATATCATATAGACAATAACTAGCAATAGCTCCAGCAAGTAGTGCTCAATTTTATCTTACTGCACATGTTTTTGAATATTACGTTAATATTTCTACAATCTGTTTCGTTTGGTCTATCGAATATTCGTTACTATGCTATTCTATTAATTTTGTTCAAGTTCTTGAGACAATTGATCTGGCTCGTCAGAAGTGTCCTCTTCAACAGTTTGCTTCTTTTCGTCGGCCAGTTCGGTCACTTCCTTTTCAGTTTCCACCTTTCTCTTCTTAACAACACCTCTACCCACAGCAGTAATGTTTTCCTTTGGAATAACACGAGTACCCCATAAAACATAACCACCAAAACCTCTCATGGTCATGACTGGATGCAATCTACCAATGATGGTTTGGTAAGGTCTGACTCTGGTTTCAAATATAGATGGGGCCAATACTCTTTTGTCGTTGGCCAAAGAGTGTTGAGTTTCCAAGAGAATTTCTTTGAATTGACTGTATAAAACAACTGGTCTAGAACCTCCAATTGTTGGAAGAACTTCTGGTAAAAGAGTTGGTAAATGCAAAGTACTGACACAAATGAATCCATCGAAATTACCTTGTTGGACCAAATTAATGACAGAATTGATATCATTAGATCTTTTCACTCTCTTTTCATATTGAGTCTTTTTAGAAGGTTTAAGAGCATCGATTTCTTCTTGACTTAAGACTTCAAGATCAATCTTTTCATTTTCTGGTTCTAAGAATTGTAACCAATTAATAGGTTTAACCATTTGATTTATTAATTCTTCTGGATAATCGGAATAACGTAATGCAATATGATTTGGATGTTCATTTTCATGAGCAACCACAATGGTACCTTGACCATTCATTCTTTCCATTAAAGCATATAATACAACCCCACCAGTTTCATCAACCAATAAATATTTACCTCCTGGTCTTACATTAGCATAATTTAAAATTATACCTAAAGATTCTTCACTCATATCAAGAACTCTTGGAAGATCTTTTTCAATGAAATATTGAAGTAATTGAGAAGATCCAACATATTCCACGGTAAATCTTCTCATGAATTTTTGTTGCTTTCTTCTAAGGTATTTTTGTTGAGAGAAAACGGTTTTCTTATCAAATCCACTATGACCAGCAATGATCTTTTCAATGATTTGTTGACCAATATTCGAAGTGGCACCCGATTGTTTTAATTCATCAATTTCAGTGCTAGTAAGGGTTTGAATCTTAGATCCAATATCAATGATTTGTTGGTTATTATCCGAATTGGCCGAGAAAAGCGAGGTAAGATCCGCTTTGGAAATATCATCTTCTCCAACTTCATTCTCCACATTACTATCATCACCACCTTCAAGACCTGGTGCTAAACTTTTCACTGGATTCACAGCATTTCCCTCCAAGATCTCAAAACTTTGTCCGAATGGATATCCCAACACTCCGTCAACATGGAAAGATCCAAACTTCCCCAAACTGATGGTTCCTCCTGGTCTGAGTTCCACGATCTTAAGCCCTTCCGATGGTAATCTGATGAGAGCGTGCTGATTGGGAGAGATGATGGACTTGTTTTTTGTCATGATATTGTTATTTTTTCCTTCTCGTTTTTGCAAGATTTTACAATGTCAAAAAACACAACAATGTCGAATCAACGAGATGGTTCGTGTCTTGTGGTTTGGTATTTTTCAGTAAAGTCGTGACTTTGTTTGGTTCTATTAGTGTAATTTGGCTTGCCTCTGTAACGATGAGTCGTGCGCGGCAGTCCGATTTTTTTTTTCAGTCTCATCACCTTTAAGTCAACCCCATCGCCTCTGTAATTATCTCAGTAAAACTGTGTATCACTTAAACCTATAACTTAACAAAAAGATGGGTAGAAGAGCCAAGAACAAGCAAGGTGTCCCACCATCCTTCGAAGAGATCCAAGCCAAGAAAGAAAAGAAGGAGGCCAAGAGAAAGAGAGTTGAAGGCGATGAAAAACCTGCCAAATCAGTGAAGAAGTCCAAGACTGAAGATAAGAAATCATCCAAGGGCAAAAAGAAATCGAAGAAGACTAGTGAAGACAACGAAGAAGAGTACCAAGATCCAGTGGACTTACCAGAAGTTGATTTGGAAGAACTCGCCTCTGCTAAGAAGGCATTATTTGATGATTCAGAAGACGAACAAGAACAAGGCCAAGATGATTTTGATGAAGAATTAGAAAATGATGAATTCGACATTGAAGAAGGTGATGACTTTGACTCCGACGAAGAAGCTCGTGCCAATCCAATGTTCTCTGATGATGATGATGATGACATGGAAGAATTGAACGCCGCCAATATGGAAGCCTTATCTAAAAAATTAGATGAAGAAGCTGAATATGAAGCCGAAGAAGCTGAAAAGGAACTATTGGAAGCCCAAGTTAACCAACCAAGAGCCCAAGTGTTACCTACTGAAGAAGAAGAAGAACAAATAGCCAGTGCTCCAAAGGATATCACCATGATTAGAACCAGAATGATTGAAATTGTCAAGGTTTTAGAAAACTTTAAAGAACTAGCCGAAGAAGGTAAATCCAGAAATGATTACACCAGCAGATTATTAAAAGATATATGTGATTACTTTGGTTATACCGAATTTTTAGCTGAAAAATTATTCAATTTATTCTCTCCATCTGAAGCCATGGAATTCTTCGAAGCTAATGAAATCTCTAGACCTATTACCATTAGAACCAATACTTTAAAGACTAGACGTCGTGATTTGGCACAACATTTGGTTAACCGTGGTGTTAACTTACAACCAATCGGTGCTTGGACTAAGGTTGGTTTACAAATCTTTGATTCTCAAGTTCCAATTGGTGCCACCCCAGAATATTTGGCTGGTAACTATATTTTACAAGCAGCATCTTCTTTCTTACCTGTCATGGCTTTAGACCCTCAAGAAAATGAACGTGTCTTAGATATGGCTGCTGCTCCAGGTGGTAAGACCACTTATATCTCTGCTATGATGAAAAACACTGGTTGTGTTTTCGCTAATGATGCTAACAAGGCTAGAACCAAGTCTTTAATTGCTAACATTCACAGATTAGGTTGTAAGAACACCATTGTGTGTAACTATGATGCCAGAGAATTCCCTAAGGTAATTGGTGGTTTCGATAGAATATTGTTGGATGCTCCATGTTCTGGTACCGGTGTTATTGCCAAGGATGAGTCGGTCAAGGTTAACAGAACTGAAAAGGATTTTATTCAAATTCCTCACTTGCAAAAACAATTATTATTATCTGCCATTGATTCTGTTGATGCTAACTCTCCAACTGGTGGTGTCATTGTATACTCTACTTGTTCGGTTATGGTTGAAGAAAATGAAGCTGTTGTTGATTACGCTTTAAGGAAGAGACCCAACGTCAAGTTGGTTGATACTGGTTTACAAATTGGTAAGGAAGGTTTTACTTCTTTCCGTGGTAAGCATTTCAATCCAAAGATTTCTTTAACCAGAAGATATTATCCTCACACTTATAACGTGGATGGTTTCTATGTTGCTAAATTCCAAAAGATTGCTCCATCTCCACATGATGTTTCTAAGGCTGGTGCCAAGGAGAAGGAATCTTTAGCCAGAGCTGAAGCTGAAGAAGAAGGTATTATCCATGGTGATTTTGCTGAATTCAACGATGATGAAGATAAGGAAATTATTGATAAAACTATTAAGAAGAGCATGAAGAGAAAGGGTATCAACCCAAACGCCAAGAAGGAGGCTAAGAATTAATAGAGTATAGTCTTGTATAGTAGCACCAGATATAAAATTAATCCAACATGTATAGGAGTTGGTAATAAACAGTCATTTCGAAAAAGCTCAAACCTTTTGTAGTTTCTACAGTTATCAATGGTTCTTCCACTGCTTTTGTTTCAATGAAGTCCATTCATGGAATTATTATATTTAATGTACATTATTTGAGAACAGTGAGAAAAATGTGCTCCTTCTGTCTCAATTGGCTCAAAATTTACTAGTCTATTTGAGCCATCTAGATTGTAGCTGCTTCCATCAATAACGAATTACTGATATAACATATATCTAAATTTATTGGTTTGGTTATTCATGCATTGGTTAATTGCTTTTAATGATTATTCACTTCAAGCACACATTACCCAAACCATGTTCCTTGATATATTCAGGACCATATTCCTGATATTCAGCCTTGGTAACATAACTGTTTTTACTTTCTTCAGTTTGGGACCATTTTTGCATACCTCTCCAAGCATCAGTAATTGGGTTTTGAGCAGAACGGACCTTTAATGGAGCATCAACTGGTATTCCACTAGTGAGATCTGCTATGACTCTTTGTTCAAAGTTTTTCAAGTTCGCTAATCCTCCTGTTATAACAATATTTTGAATAATATTGTATGCTTGACCTCCAGGACTGAAGTTACCATCCAACCGTTTCCAAAGCAAATCGTTCAGCAATTCAATAATACCCGCTTGGTCCAAACCAGCAATATGTGGTTGGAATAACACTTCAGGAACTCTTATTCTCTCCACATTCAAGTGCATTTGATGATTCTTCAAAATAACTTCTGGATGGTTAGCAATTTCTTCTGGAGTAATACCTTCTGCTTGTAAAGAGTAAGTAAGGTTAGGACGTGGTCCATGAACGAACTTGTGCAAGACCAGGCTCTTCCAGTCGAAAGTTTGAGATGCTGCAAAGGTATCTTCATGATGGAATGAAGGATCATACTTCAATAAATCTTCTTCAATTTTTTCGATTTGTTTCATAAGTTCGGCAAGATCTTCTTCTATACTGGAATTGGTGATATCTCTGTAAACACCCCAATCATCATCATTTGCACCGAAAGTATCGGTAGGATCATTATCAATGGTTGCAACATTTCTCCGTCTCTTTCTGGTAGCTGCACCTGCATTACCAGGAGCACCAGCTTGATCGTTGGCCAAATCAGCAATATTCTTCATTCTTTGTTGAGCAGCCATAGATTTTCTATCTTTGAAAGATTCCAATAATTTGGTCTTTTCCATATGTTTTCCAACCAATTCAGCGACCTTAAGTCTCTTGGTACTAGACCAATCTTCCAAGTCACGTTCACGCCATTCAAGTTCTTCCTTTTCCTTTTGAAGTCTGGTTTCTTCTTCTTGTCTTTGAATTTCTTTATTTCTTTCACGAGCTTCATAGTTACCTTTAAGTAACTTTTGTTTTCTCTTTTCTTTGATTTGTTCATCATTCAATTGATCATCAGGAATATCAGCCAATGGCCATGCGCTTGCAGGATCAGCTGGTGCTTCATCATCTTCATCATCTTTGGTCTTCAAAGCTTTTTCTAAGTTCTTAACATACTTGTGAAAATCATTCAAATCTTCAAAACCTTCATCAGTTAATCTGTCTAAAAGATCTTGCTTATTCAAGGTTTCAATTTCTTCTTTCATCTTGGTGTAATAATCCAATTCTTCTTGTTTTTGAAGTCTTTTTTCCAATCTTTTTTGTTGTTGTTGTTCTTGTAATCTTCTACCTTGTTCTCTCTTTCTTTGTAATTGCTTGGCAAGTTCTTCTTCAGACTTCTTTTTCACAGTATGTTGACTGAGATCAACGGGTGCTTGCATGACAATATCATTGTTTTCCAAAATATCAATATCAAGGTAATGTTTCAATTCATCACTGTAATTTTCCAGAATATAACAGAAATCTTTAAACATATTGGTGGTATGATCACCAGTAAGCTTGGTAGGGAAATAAGGATACTTCATTCCAAGTAATCGGGCCAAAAACTGTTGGGACAGATTACCACCCCAATCAATTCGTTTGGTTTGTTGAAGAATACCTCTTCCTCCCAATACGGGAATAACATGGGTCAGTTCATGTCCAGTACCAATTACCAACCCATCAGCTCCGGGCTTGGAGTTGGCATGGAAAGCAAACAACGAGTCGATCCCAAAAGTCACCTTTGGTGCTTGGTATGCTTCAAAGAGTAATTCATACATATTGGTTCTATGACTTAATGGTGCACCCACTGGTTCAGTCATAATAATTGGATTGTTCAACTTACCATTATTACTGGATACACTAAGATGTTCGAAGGAGTAATCCAAGATATCTTCCATGTAATCCCAATTGGTTAATAAAGGACCATCAAATGGACTTTTAATGGATGTCTTAAGTAATGGATCACGATACACATCATTACCTACTATGGTGACAGAAATAGGTTTCTTTCGATAACGATAACGGGCCATGATGGAGGGAAACACATTATTGGGGTCGGGGGAGTTGGTTAATCCGACTTTGAACGAAGATGATCCGATATCCAATGCTATTGGGACATCAGTATGATAGTTGGTGTAGAATGGCTCCGGGACATCTGGTGGGGCTGTTTCTCTGAGGTAGTGTACCTCTTGGGGCGGATAAACTGGTTCTTCCGGCTTGACCTTGGAAGGAGCCATTGTTAAGTAGACACGTTAGAGGATAAGGAACACCAAATACCGGTAATTAATTAAAGGTACTGTTGATAGTGGTGAAAATTGCTTACATAAGAAAAGTCGCGCTTACATAATTGGCACTTACACATCAGCTCTCCGCCTGAATCAAAGCCCCTACCGCGTATATCCAGGTCTACAACCATACAAGTCCGTCCATTACAACATCACAAACCATGTCAACCGAAGAATCCAACCAATTCAACGTCCAGGGATACAACATCGTCACCATCTTAAAAAGGTTGGAAGCCGCCACCTCCAGATTGGAAGATATCACCATTTTTCAACAAGAGGCCAATCAAGAAAGATTAGGAGCTGCTAATGACACCTTCGGCCAAAAGACAATTGACACCCAAAACACCGCCGGTGCCATCACTGCTGGCCCAGGATCCAGTACTGCTAGTGTTGATTCACCAAAGGCCGTTGAAGAAAAGGCCAAATCGGTTGTTGCGTTTGAACAATTTCTCACAACATTTGTGGATCCATTTGTGGCCAGATCTAAGGAGATTGATCCACTTGTTGCTGAATCCGCCGAACTTTTAGGTCAAGCATTTGCTGCCCAGTCCAAGTTCTTGGAAATTGTCACCAAATCCAAGAAACCAGACATGAATGATTCTGCTTTCTTGGAAGTGTTGAATCCAATCAACCTGAAGATCAGTGCTATCATTGAGGTCAAGGACAAGAATAGAAGATCGGAATATTTCAACCATTTGAACACTATCAGTGAAGGTTCTCCAGTTTTAGGATGGATCGTCACCGAAACTCCATTGTCATTGATTCCTGAATTCAAGGATAGTGCTAAGTTCTGGTCCGACAGAGTATTAAAAGAATTCAAAGATAAGGATGCCAAACACGTTGAATGGGTCAAATTGTTCTTGACCATTTTTGAAGAACTTAAGGCTTACGTCAAGGCTTTCCATGCTACTGGTCCTTCTTGGAACCTTGCTGGTAAACCATTTGCTGAAGTGGTGGCTGCTACTTCTAAGGCTCCAGCTCCTCCAGCTCCACCTGCTCCATCTGCCGGTGGTATTCCACCACCACCACCTCCTCCACCAGCTAATATCTTTGACGAAAAGCCAAAGAGTGAAGGGGGTATGAATGCAGTTTTCGCCGACTTGAACAGAGGTGAAAACATCACTTCTGGTCTTAAGAAGGTTGACAAGTCTGAAATGACCCACAAGAACCCAGAATTAAGAAAGCAAGCTCCAGTTGCACCAGGTGCTAAGAAACCAGCCCCTCCAAAGAAACCATCCAGTTTATCCACCACTCCACCACCAAAGAAGAAGCCAGCCAAGACTACCTTGGTTGACGGTACCAAGTGGATTGTTGAAAACTATACCGAAGCGGATATTCTTGATCAAAAGCCAATTACTCTCGATGTTGAAATGCACCAATCTGTCTACATTGGTAACTGTTCTGGTATTACTGTTCAACTCAAGGGTAAGGCCAATGCTGTTTCTATTTCCGATACCAAGAACACTGGTGTTGTTGTAGATTCATTGATTTCTGGTGTTGACATCATTAAATCTTTCAAATTCGGTTTACAAGTTATTGGTGTAGTTCCAATGGTCAGTGTTGACAAGTCTGATGAAGGTAGTGTTTACCTTTCCAAGGAAAGTGTGGATTCTGATTGTCAAATCTACACCAGTAGCACCACTGCATTAAACATCAACGTTCCAGAAAATGACGATTACACTGAATTGGCCATTCCAGAACAATTCAAGCACTCTGTCAAGAACGGTAAGTTAGTCAGTGAAGTTGTTGAACATGCTGGTTAAACTGGTTATGCGGTTATAACCTACCCAAATTTTTTATTTTTTTTTTTTTTTATTTGAAGAGTGGAGATCGAAGCGAGATAGATCAAATTTTAAAGAGAGAGAAAAAGAATAAAGAAAGAATAAAGTTGTTGCGATAATATAGATCTCCGGAGGTTGACGGGCACTCGTATGTTACATATGCCAATTAGGTCCGTTTGAAATATGATCAATGATTAATAATCAGCGACATGATGTATCGGAATGGTGCATCTCCGTGCGACATGATGATGTCAAAAAGTGTCCACGACTCGAGACGAGACCAGACGCAACAACCATCGGTTCCAAGGGCCATCGCTTGTTGCCACCCCACGGGTTAGGTATTTTTGTCGCGTTTTTTAAACGGTTCAAACCACCACTTATCATGTCTTATCATGACTTATCATGTTTTATCCCCCACCATATATTTTCTTTATACCACTGACTACTAACTAACATAAGCCAGAGCCCAAACGTCAACTTAACGTAAACGTGAGATCTGTCTGTGAAAATAAACCCAATTACCAATTACCAATTACCAATACATTACATATTTCTACGTACTACCACAACCACGTCTTGTAGAACATTCTACGGTCAGATCACATCTGGTTTACCCCTGGAACCATCACTCTACTGTATGTAACTCAGGTCCCAAATACAAAGGCAATGTCGCATCCTCATCAGAATCACGTGCCTTAGAACCCCGAAGAATTTCAACGAAGCCTTGAAAAAAAAAGCAAAAAGCTCATAGATGTTTATAAATCAATTCCCACTCAATTTGAAATTTTAATAATATCATTTTTTTGATAACTTTTTAAATCAAATAAAAACAGGGTCTCTATAAGAAATCATGGTGAAAGAAACAAAGTTCTACGACGTGTTAGGGGTTTCTCCAAGTGCTGGAGATAATGAATTAAAGAAGGCTTACAGAAAGGCTGCTCTTAAATATCACCCAGATAAGAATCCATCACCAGAAGCTGCTGAAAAATTTAAGGAAGTTTCTCATGCTTATGAAGTGTTATCTGATGAACAAAAGAGAGAAGTTTATGATAACTATGGTGAAGAAGGATTATCCGGCCAAGGAGGTATGGGTGGAGGTATGGGAGCTGAAGATATCTTTTCTCAATTCTTTGGAGGAGGTTTTGGAGGTATGGGTGGCGGTGGCCCTCAACGTCCAACCAGAGGTAAAGATATCAAACACTCTATTTCATGTACTTTGGAAGAATTATACAAGGGACGTGTTGCCAAGTTGGCTCTTAATAAAACCATTATTTGTAAAGGATGTAATGGTTTAGGGGGTAAAGAAGGTAAAGTTAAACAATGTACTGCTTGTAATGGTACTGGTATGAAATTCGTTACCAGACAAATGGGTCCAATGATTCAAAGATTCCAAACCGTTTGTGAAACCTGTCAAGGTACTGGTGATATTATTGCTCCAGAAGATCTTTGTCAAGTTTGTAAAGGTAAGAAAACTCAAACTGAACGTAAGATCTTACAAGTTCATATTGATCCTGGTATGAAGGATGGTCAAAGAATTGTTTTCAGTGGTGAAGGTGATCAAGAACCAAATATTACCCCTGGTGATGTTGTATTTGTTGTTGATGAAAAACCTCATGATAAATTCACTAGAAAGGGTGGTGATTTATTCTACGAAGCTGAAGTCGATTTATTGACAGCTCTTGCTGGTGGTGAAGTTGCTTTCAAGCACGTTTCTGGTGATTACATCAAGATCGATATCGTTCCTGGTGAAGTTATTGCTCCTGGTATTACCAAGGTTGTTGAAGATCAAGGTATGCCAATCTACAGACAAGGTGGTAAAGGTAACCTCTTTGTTAAATTCAACATTAAATTCCCAGAAAACAACTTTGCTGATGAAACAAAATTGAAACAATTAGAAGCTATCTTACCTGCTAGAGCCAAGGTAGAAATTCCTAAAGATGCTGAAGTTGATGAAGTTACTTTGGTTGATATCGACGCATCTAAGCATCAAAGTACTACTGCTGGTGGTGCTTATGATTCAGATGACGAAGAAGGTGGTGCTGGTGGTCCAGGTGTTCAATGTGCTTCTCAATAGATTTATTTATTCCATTTATTCCACCTTCTTTATTTTTTTTTTTTTTTCCTATTTAATTGAAAATAGGAAATTAAATAAAAAAAAAAATTATTGGGTTCAGTATAATATAGTTCTTTTATTATTATTTATATGCATTGAATAGAACTAATTACAAACGAGCATTGCGAGTTTGTGGGGTTATATGATTGATAGTTAAACAAGTGTTACACCTAATCTAATCATAAAATCACTTGCTTTTGTTAAATATGATTCCATTCTGTAAGTGTCGTTTATGTTGAACAGTATTTTTGGTTACCATGATTACTAGTACTACAGTGGATGTCAAAAGTTGGCTTAGTGGCTTAGTAAATCGATTTACAATTTGCTTCTGCAAAATCATCAACTGAGCATTAAACCATATAGCAGATGATTCGGTAGCTTATCTCAAAGGGCAAGTACCCAGCCGTTTTACGAGGATTCTTTGTACCATAAATTAGCAATCTGACATTGTCACAGGTAGCAGTAGATCAGCCAGTCACCGATCGATGGTGCTACACTTGGGAAAGGGTATCATATATTATCTTCCAGAGATATACAAAGTCGTCATACATAGGTAAATTAATGTATGTAAATTACAGGTAGAAGATGGCGAGTACAAAGACCAAGACATAGAGTAATAGCACTGAACCGAGCTCGTATTAAGATCTTTCAATTATGGTATCAATGACAGATCCAATTGGCAATTTAGAACTGAAGAAATGTATATAACCACCTCTCTAGCACCAGTAGATTTATCAATATGGATTTACTGGTACTATTAGTTTGTTGGGTATTCCTCAGCCAGTCTTATTTCGTTTGCTTGCCCTTTGGGTCAACAACAAAGTACAAGTACTCAACAAGCAGAACCCGGCCATGATGGTATATGTCCATCCTTCGCCTATACCGTCGACCATCTTCTGTAATACACCCACACCAATGGCCCCAATCAAACATCTCAGCAAATTCATACAACTGGTTGCAATCGAACCTTGACCTGGATGCATGTCGATCATCAAGGTAGTAGAAGCACTAAGAAACGAGACAGCACATCCAGAGATGAAAAAGAGGGAGATCAAGATAGGAGCAATGTTGGTTCTCTTGTCTAAGCACCATCCAAACACAATTGTGAATATGATAAGTAAAACTGATGGAATGGTTGCGAAATTGAGTCTAGTTCCCATGAGATTGAACTTCGGTCTTTCAGACTCCGCCAAAAGAGCATGTTTCCTATCATAACGAGCCTTTGACCGTTGGTATAAGAGGTCAAGGAGCTTTCCTGTGCCCACCGAACCCACCAATGTTGCCAATCCAGGCGACAAGTAACATAGACCAATTCGGATAGTACTATACCCATAGTTTGGTCCAAAAGAGGTAGAGACAGTGGTGAGGGACATGATCCAGACTGCAAACTGGAAACTGCCCGGCAAGAGTGCAAAAAAGACATCCTTCTGGACAATGATCTTCCATGGGGCCAATACGTTTATGGGATCCTTTGCTTCCTTGGTATGTGTTTCGTTGGTGAGTCTTTTCTTGAGTAACAATAGAATTGGCAGCTTATTCCAAATATGGACTGGAGGGATGGTACCATTTCCCACAATAGCTCTGTTTGTCTCCGGAAATATCAAGAACGCTATGGCTGCAACAGACCCGCCGCCGATAGCCAAGAACACGAAGATACCTCTCCAGCCCCAACGGGTTACAATGGCAGCACCAATTAGAGCACCGAAACCCTGACCCACAAGCTGGAATCCTCCAATTAGCCCCACGTATTTTCCTCTATGGGCTATAACCGACATATCAGCCACCACCCCGGAAGATACGGTAATTATAGATGAAATGCTTCCTGCTTGGATACAACGTAAAAAAGCCAATAGCCAGTACACATTTGTTCTGGAAATGGCTATACAAACCCCACAAAAGGTTAAGAGGCATCCAATTAGACATGGACGTCTACCCAAATTATCAGTGAGTGGTGCCAATATGGTAGGACATATACCTTGACAAAGCAAGTATGCCACAATAGAAACGTTCACGGTATCATTAGAAACGTGGAATTTTCTAGCCAATTCTGGCAAGGCTGGAAAATAGATGGAGGTAGAAAGAGAAGACCAGAATCCACTCGAGCTCAACAAGGCTACCATCATATATTTCTCCTTACTAGAGAGAATAGAATAAGGAGACTTTTCAGCATCATTTTGGAGCTTATCAGAGACATTAGAATCTTCGATGACATCAGTCGTCATCGTATGCTTGGAGGTGGTAGCAGTCACACTATAGCTAGCTTCATGATCATTGGGCTCTTTGGCTGATTTAAACACAGTCAATGATACTTCACTTTGAAGTGCCGATCCCATGCAGTTGGAGATCATCGCAACGACACAACCACTTGAATTAAAAAGTAAAGACTGAAAACTGGTTCCATTCCGATCTCTCTCTTTCTCTCTCTCTCTCTCTCTATATATATCTATATATCTACGTTTCATCGGTTGTATACAACAACCCGATCCTCTTTTGATTGTGTGGAATTCTTATTGTTCGCAGCCAATTGCATCCAAAAGAGTTAAAATATTGGGCATTATTGAGAATGCAAACACTAAAAAATCTATAAAATGCGTAAAATGGGAAATGGAAAATGCGTGGATCATTATCTTGAAAATAAAGTTGTGGAGGTTGATGAAAGGATGCCGATCTTTATGATTGTGATCAGCCTCAGAAGAGCTTTTGCCTCAAGTCCAACCGTGTCTTTGGGACTGGGAACTGGGGACTGGGGACTGGGGACTGGGGACTGGGGACTGGGGACATTATGGTTTCCGCTAGGCTCTTTAACTGAGATGAGAATATCTTGGCCAGATTTTTGGATCGATTTCTCACAATGGACAAAAATCTTGCTTGGACTTTATCAGAAACAATAAGCGATTTATCTTCGTAAAAAAATACCTAAAAGTGGACTAATGTGTATGTGTATCTGAAGGGTGTTATAACCCATAAGGTTGCTCTGATGAAACAGAAATGTGACAAAGTGGAAAAATAGGGTCGTTAGTGGTAATAAGACGAATTAGGAAATTCATCTAATGAATGAAATGAGTAGAAGGGGGAGGGGGGGGGGAATAAAAAAAAGAACAGAAAAGGCCATGCAAAAGGGGTCCCCGAATGCATCAATCGGTTGGTTGCTCCTTCTCTTCGAGTTCATTAGTTTGTTCACGATGAAGGTGTTTCTTGTGGCTCAAATAAAAGTAAAGGACTAAGAAAATATCTCCCAAAAGACAAAGTCCTCCAACAAGGGTGTAACATCCACCAAGGTTAATTGCACTAATCAATTGATCTAAAACACCTGCTCCCAATGCGGCCAACCAACATCTGACTAAATTTAACAAACTGGTGGCAGCATTGCCTCGACCAGGAAATAGATCGACCAACATGGTGGTGGTACATGACATCACCGAAACAGTTGCGAATGAAATTAAGAATGTAGATATGATAATTGAGATTGCAGCTTGTCTGTATTCGAGACACCAGCCAAAGATTAGAAGACCTATAATCATTAGTAATGCCGGAACAATGCAAATATCGAGCCTTGCTCCAACAATATTGAAGTCTGGTCTTTCATCTGGTGAGACGTGCTTGTATTTTTCATCATATTGGTCCCGACGGATCAGATAGTAGTAATTGAGGACTCTTCCCGTAATTAATGAAGATATAAGGCATGCGATACCTTGAGGTAAGTAGATGAGACCAACATGCATGACACTGTAGTGATACTTTGTTTCCAACACGGAGGCAACGGAAGTCAAGGTCATAGTCCAAGCTGCAAAATGAATACCAGCTGTAATGAGTACAGTGATGACTTTAGGTTGGATCAAGATTCTCATAGGGGCTAACACATCGAATTTAATCTTGGGGCTGAGGGTTGAATAGTCATTGGTTAATTTCTTCTTGAAGTACGGGAATGAGAAGAGCAAGAGGCGATTCATCAAGTGTTTTGGAACTATGGATCCATTTCCTACAATCATTCTTGAAGTTTCTGGAAGTAATGAACCAGAAATTATCAGTACCACACCACCCATTATTGCTAAGAAAATGAAGATAGCTCTCCATGAATGAAAGCCCAGAATAAGGGATGCACCCATGAGACCTCCAAAACCATTACCCACTAGTTGCATTCCTGAGACTATTCCCACGAAGCCTCCTCTATTTCTTGGGGTACAGACATCACCTGAGACACCGGAACTGATGGCTATAACTGGCGCTATACCTGCTGCTTGGACACATCTCAAGACTGCCAAAAGCCAGTACACATTGGTTTGCGATATGGCAATACAAGATGCGGTGAATACAATGACAGACAGGACCACCACCGGTCTCATCCCAATGACATCGGCAAGGTTACACACAAAGGTGGGGGCAAGACCTTGGAAGATAAGGTAAGCTACCACCGAGAGGTTCATGACCGAGTCTGATGTATGGAAGTATTCAGTAAGGGTAGGTAATGCTGGGAAGTAGATTGGACTTGACACAGTACTGCAAAATCCCACGAGTGATAAGATGGTTATAAGTATGACCCTTTCCCATCGATTGAAGATAGTATAGGGAGGCTCCTCTGTGGCGGACGTAGTAGGTGTGACTGATGTGGTGATCTCCGAGGACTCTGGAGGTATCTGACTATCATGATGATCATGAGGATCATGACTGGACATTTCGTCCAGAGGTTTTGGTTTATGCATATGGTAAAAGAAAGGGAGGGTCTGGCGATAATCTAATAAGTCATATTAAAGAATTAGTTCATGCGAGATCGCACTCTCTCTATATTTGATGGATCACTAAAATGGGTATCATGGAAAAATCTCTATTGCAGGCGAACAACATGACGTTAAACCCGACGACAAATAATATTCAGTAATTACAACCTGGCTACGTAAAAGTAAGGTGGTGAGGAAATGGAGCATTTTTTTGGATATCAAATATAGTCACACCTTGATACAATCCCACTACCCATTTCTCGCCATAATTATTGGTGGTTATTTTATTTGTCTCCAAAGTATCTATATCTCGACCGTTATGGGTCATGTCATCACCGAGCTGGACCCCGAAATAGTCACCGAGCCGTGCGCACCGTTGACAAACTTTAAATCGCAACGCAACGCAACGCAATCACTATAGTAGTAGCTGGGGTACGTTGCCCATGGGCCAGTAGCTACCTGGCCCAGCTACTCTAACGGAGACGATGGTTGTCGTAGAGATATCGCATTAGCATCTAATTATCTCACCTCCTGTCAACAGGATCTTTGGAATATTGCTTGATGCCGTTGCTGTCGATAAAAAGAAATTTTTTTTTTTTTAGTAATCTATATATGAACAAAAATATCGTCAGAAATAAACACTGGTCATGAAAGCCTCCTTGGGTTCCCCACCATGTATGGCTTGATACCTTGCGTGCTTTAATGTTCCAGCACCGGTCTGCAGCACGTTGCAAAAAAGTTAAAAAAGAATCTGTACCTTTAGTCTTCTGGTATGTCAATTGTTGCTGTTGTTCTATGTGACACTTATGAGCCCTCGTGACCTCAATTATTATTTCAGATCCATCGTTATCGCAAAAAGATTCCCTCTACAAATTTTCCGGATTTGGAGTTACTGAAAAGGTGAAGTACGGATTTGCAAGAGTAAATTGACGATTGCCATATTGACAATTACTAGAGTTTATTCACCCTTCAATTCTGAGAACTGAGCCTTTTGTCACATTGCATGGGGACCGTAATTTAAAAAGGAATATTGATCATCCTTAGTACCTTGTTGCATTTCTACAACGTATCATCACTTGGTACTAAATTCGAATCCTCGATTAACTCCCGCTCATCCGTAGATTTAACTAGATTCATAGTATTATGCCCAATTTTATAGTAACCTTTGTGTTAAATATAGCTGCATATTTATCAATAATATCTTTGATGCTAGTTGATGTCAATTTTCAAATACTATACTATTTAATGGTTATATTTATAGCTGTGGAAGACGTTCTACAACACCTACAAGGAATTTTCACTGTAAATCTTATCTGAGCCAACATTCTCTTAGATCCCACCCAGCCTAACTCCTCAACTGATACTTCATCCCAGACCACCTTGCACCTTTTCCTCAGGCTCATTCGTAAATTAAAACTCTATAGCCAAAGAGTCCCGCTTATTCTACCTCATCACAACATCGAACCAGACTCAAGACGATACAACTCGTCAATTTAACCTATACAAATTAAAAAAAAAGAATGATAAACAAATGAGTCTCCGATTAGTATATCGCTGCTCCATGTGCATTCTATTTGATTAGGTTGGTTCAGGAACGATCAAACTTTAACCTTATTTCTTATTTGAGTCACAAATAACCTAATTATCCAGTGATCCCATAATTCCGAACTTAGCTAATTACCAAGGGATGCGCTTTGTAAGCAAATAATATCATAGTATCAGTTTTATAGAAGAATTGTTGGCTTGTAAGAGGATTGCAAGAGGCTTGATGATGAAACGAGCGTTCACCCAATAGGGAAACATTCTAGTCCCCACATCCCGTTTGGTAAAAATTTTGGTTGTGGTTGGAGTCCGGAGTTTGCACCATTGATGGAAATGGATTCATATTCACCTCTTTGTAGGCACCAAAGCACATGGGATCATGAAACCGTATAATAAGTATTGTAATGCAAATCATTTAGTGTGCTTACCTATACAGACGTATATTTAGCGGGATTAGGTGATTGGCTGCAGGTTGGGATCAGCTACTTCCTAATCAGGCAATTTGAGCTGCATCCTTCTTTCCTAGTTTATATGACCTGCATCTTCCATACCAATTAGGAAACCAGCTTTCGCAGCTATCCCATGTGGAACTGCCCTTCAACCCTTCAGCTGTAACAGGGATGACATTAGCCTGTTATGAAGGTCTAGCTGCTATTGAGTGTCACAGCAGGTGTGACCACAAACGGCATCGCTCCTAGCTTAAACTATGAAATTCGTAAATCCTGCGAGCTATCTCAGCAAAATAGTTCCCATGTAATGCAAAAATTGTCAGGTAAAACCTGGAAGGATCTTCAAATATCTACCTTCAAATATCTACCAAAAACATACCCTACATGGACACTCTATCTACTCTACAGCATAGCAAGCAATAAATAGCAATAAATAGCATGTCTCTGTGAGCACATCTATTTCGTACCTAGTACCACAATATAATACTGGCGCTATTCACCACCCATGGCACCAAACGGACGCTACGATGCAAGAAAGCCTATAATCAATCACAATCATATGAACAACTTGGAATCACATTTCGTCTTTCAGTGACCTCTCAAATTGGCTCATTTTAGATATGTATCTCATTCAGTATCTATTTCCAATTAAGATAATGACATGTCTATTTTTTACCTACACCAAGTGTACATGTGAAAATTTTTTTTCTTATATTGGTACTTCTATAATATCTCCGAGAGAAAGTAATTTACATAAAGAATTGAATTGAATATTTCCTGCTAGTTTGAAGTTCTGAATGTTGTCAGACTTGAGGTATTATCTGGTGTCTCTGACACCAAGGTAGAAAAGTGTGAAGCACTCTCAACAATTAGTAGCTACCAACAAATACCAAAAAAGTAAAAGATCGTCATGGTGGTCTTGGTTGTTTTTGGTAAAAGATCATTTTCAACATACCACTTGGATGTTTGTAACATGAATGTGATAATTGTTGGCAATAATAGCTAAATTATGCGATGAGCACTTGCTTCACTTACTTTTCTTTGGGATTATTGTACTTCCTGGCAGGGGGATTTTTTGGCGTAGTTATCATGAAATTAATATTGTTCCCCTTTCCACCTTTTTGCTTCTTGTAAGGACTGATCTCTTCCTGTTTAGATTCTTGGAATTGATGGGTAGGGACTTGTGTAGGCACCATTCCCATTGGTTGAGGAGGTACTTGCATCACATACGGAGCACCTTGGTTTGGAGGCACAAAGTACTGGTATTGCGGTTGTGGTTGTGGTTGTGGCTGTGATACGTAACCCTGGCCGTTGTATTGGCCGGAGGGTACAGGAGCAGGGGCGCCACCCTCGTAAACTACTTGATTGTACTTTTGAGAGTATGGGGATCCCAAAGCCTTTCCTTGTTCCGGATGCCCAATGTAACCTTGTGGTTGTGGAGCTCCAGCTTGTTGTTGTTGTTGTTGTGGTGGTGGTGGTGGTGGAGGACCCTGTGGTCCACCTTGTGGACTGTAGTACACAGGATACATCACTGGTTGGGGACCCATTTGTGGCAGGTGTTGTTGCAGTTGGTGTTGGGGGTGATTGGTGGCTTGTGGGGGTAAAGGTAACTGGTAAGTTGGTGGTGATGTGGTGTTGCTACCGCGAGCAGTCACTTCACTACTATCACTTACCACTCTTCTATGAGCGCTCACTGGCAGCTTGTTGGGTGATCTTAATGGAGACACAATGGTTTTGATACTTTCAGCAGTTTCAGAAAATGATGGTAAATGGGTATCACTGAATTTACGTTTACCGTTACCTGGTTGTTCCGTCTTGATTTCAAGTGGATGTTCTTTGGACTTTTCCATCATTTGATGAAGTAACTCTTCTGGTTCTTCTCTCATTTTATTGATCTTTCGCCGTAAGTCGTCAATAGTAAACGATGGTGTAACAAATAATAATGGGATCAAATCTCCATTAATACTCATGGACTTAGCTAGCTTTAAAAGCTCAATGGCAGTACATCCTAACTCATTCTTGATAGCTTCTTGTCTAGTTTTTTCTTGTTCCACTTTATACTTGAGGATTTCATTTAAAGTCTCAACATTATAAGGACGAAACTCTTCTTCATCCACCACTTGTTGAGGAAGACCTAGTATTTCCAGGATTTTCTCATCAATTATAAGTCTATTAGAAGTTGGAGATGCTGATTTGGATTTCTTGTTATTGTCGTGTTCATTGTCATGATCATCAATTGTAGTCGTATCTTTAACAGATTGATAATTATAATGCTTACTTCTTGGTTTGTCTATATTAAGGGTGTCGAGAATTGACTTTGATTTTTGTTCCTGTTTAATTTGGTGGGATTGCGATTTCTCGTCAATGACTGGCGATCTGGGATGTTGTTTATTCGCTTGGCTCACCAAATATTCTTTAGGCACGAAGGTCTTCGGTTTAGTAGATGGACTAGATGATGACAAAGTCAGTTCTTGAGCTGGCTTATCATTCATTAGATTAGTTAATGTTATCAAACTGGATATTTTGGACATAGAATAAATTATATATTAACACTGGATCACGCTTCCTGATACATAAAACCAATGAATGAATGAAAGAAAGTAATTGGGATTGGTTTCAATATAATTATATATGAAAAATATAACAAAATGGGTTGACAAGTAGTTTGATAAGTTTGATTAAATAGTTGATGACTACAAAATGCGGTAGAAAGGCAAATTACCAGCCAAATGGAATTATTTATATTCCTAGTAACATTTATGGTCTTAACTCCTGCAATCTTTGACAATTTTGCCTTGCAATCAGGACTACAATCTGAGTTACATATTATATAGTGAACACTTCCTAATGGGGAAATGTTATGGTATGCAGGATGTGTTATCCGGTTTAGGAATCGATTCCAGTGACCGTTTTAGGTAATTCGCATCCATGGATAATTCCTAATTCAACTCACAAACGAACCAACACAGTTGGGCTTATCGTAATTGATCGGCTTAATTTCTGTATTCGTCTGAATTGACCATACCAATAAGTTACGATTGTTCTGTAAGACGATCTACATCCTCCGTAGGTATACAGTCTACCATATAGCACTAGTGAAAGAAAACTGAATTCGCCTAATCAATAGAGAAACCATAAAGTCTCAATACCTAAAAACCTCAAAAACCTCAAAAACCTCCTACCCTCTACCACAATAGCGTTGGCTCCCCACATTCAATCAATAATAGAATTCTAACTGGAACTAGGAGTCGACCCCCTTCGATGACGGCAACAACTTACGTTTGCATCGTGCACACAAGAATTACTGCAAAAGGGAATAGGTTGGTGGTTGTTTGTGAGCATCGCATATCACACAATAAATGTTAGCGTCGCCAGGGACCTATGTTGCGTGGGTTAAATTGTATCAAATAAGATGATCAAATGACCTGGCCCCTGCTGAATTTGTGGGTTTTTCTGGTAACGCCGGACATTACATGAGCCAGCATGGACGAGCATGATCCTACTGATCGACTTCTAAGCCTAAATTATATCATCTCAGGATATTATCTCATGTTGGTGATGGGTCATTAAGGATTAAGCACACTAATTTTTTTTTTTTTTTTTTTTTTTTTTTTATTTTTATTTATAATGCTAACATTTCTACTATACACTTTGTGAGAGTGGGGGGACTGAAGAGAGGGGGAGGGAGTAGCACCAAAAAGCTAAAACAAGTGGAAGCGTCATGGATTGTTACACCCCTAACTCATGCCAGGTCCTGCTGGGCCCAGTTGCCCCTGTCCGCCTTTTTTGTCTCCGCTATCTGGTACGGCTAACCCTTTATTTTATTAGGGAGGTTTTTTTTTTTTCTTTCTTTCTATGGCTCCCACTAACATATTGACTAATTAGCTGTTTTTCTATGCCCTCACTAATTAAACTACGAAATCTGTCATAAGATGTCGGTTTCCGATGTCGTTCTTTTTTCCCCCAATTCGCGCAAAAAATTATAAAAATTCCCTCTAACCTTCGGTTGTTGGTTGTTGGTTGTTGAGCCTTTCTTGATCAACTTCCTCATTCGTTGGATGTTGGGAAAATCGTTGATGGACCTACTTATTTTTTTAGTTGATCTTGTTGTTTTTTTGAACTCTGGTTGTGGCTTGGTTTCAAAGATTGAATCCTCAATCGGTTAAAAAATAGTATCTTCCAAAACAATCAAATTTCTTTGTTTTTGTTTCTAACCCATCCACACAAATTCTTCTATTTCTTTGCATTACTATTTGAGCTACGGAGGGGATAGGGATAATTAGGGAAAAACGGAACTAAGAAAAATAATTTTTTTTTTTTTATAACAAGAAAGAAAAAAAGTGGATTATGTCTGTTACTGTTATCGCATTTGGTGGCCCCTCTTCATCAGGTAAAACCACGACTGGATCATCAGTTCAGCAACTTTTACCTAACTCATCAATTGTTCATTTGGATGATTTTTACTATCCAGATGATCAAATTCCCGTCGATCCAGAACTCAAGGAACTAAACTGGGATTGTGCTGAAGCAATTGATTTTCAAAAGTTTGTAAATCACATCACCAGTCTTAAAAAGGGTGAAGTTAGTCCCGAAATTCAGTCAATTCAACCTGGTGTAGAACTTAAACTTAGTAAAAGTCAATTGGAATCATTACAAAAAAAGGTTGAACCTATAAAAAATGAGAAAATCGTTATCGTGGATGGGTTTATGTTATTTCATAAGCCCGAAATTTTAGAGTTATTTGATGTTAAGTTGTTCTTTCATGCTTCTTATGATACTTTGAAAAATAGAAGGGAAAGTAGAAAGGGTTATAATACAGTAGCTGGCTTCTGGGTTGACCCTCCTAATTATTTCCATAATATTGTTTGGCCCTCATATGTTGAAACTCATAAATATTTATTTGAGAATGATGATTTAAATGGTAATGTAAAACATGATATCAAGCAAAAATTCCGGTTCAGTGATTACAAGAATGAAAATGGTACAAAATTAGAAGACATGGTGGATTGGTCTGTGCAGAATATTTTAGATTACTTTAGCCAACCAAACAATTCAAGCGAACTGGAATAAACTTGATGCCCTTTTTTTGGGTCCTACTCGTAAACGTGCGTATGAATCTGCCTACATCTATTGATAATTATTTCTAGATAGAGTTTGCTATTAGTTAATGACATCACTATTTATTATTGATAGACTATTTAGATAATAGATACCAGAAGAGAAAAAAAAAAGCCCAGTGTGATGATGGTTAGATAACGCTTTTCTTCTAATTACAACTCTACTACAATAATATTTTATTATTCCCTGATATACAATATACATGACTATGCAATAGATCCAATAAGAATGATATCGGACCATCTGTTTTTACTTCTTTGAGCTCAGTTGCAGCTCGTAAAAGCAGACTTGTATCAAAAAAAATGTGCTGATTGACCAATTCTCGCAAATCTGCGGCTCAATGACTCCCACACAAAGATAATTATTTTAATTACAAGCCTCTTTCTTCTATTTCTCTGTTTTCACCCCACTACGCCAATCAAATGTCTTCGAATCAATTTATTCTTTCTTCGAAATTACCAGAATTGGTTCGTTGATGTTTGTTTGTTTTTCTTAGCACTTTTCATTTTGCTTGACTTAAATTATTTTATCTAAACTCCTTTGAATTAAATTAGGTTTTTAGTTATTTCAACGCTTTGACTTCTTTACCTTCTTTGGCTTCTTTTGCGCATCCTTCATTTCTGCTTCATAGATTTCTTCTGCATTTTCAGACTTTCTCTTGGAGTTCTTGTTCTTTACACTAACAACACCCTTCTTATTGACAGCTTTCTTGATAGAGTCTTCAGCATCATTCCAATCGGCATCTTCAGCAATGGTATATTTATCCAAATTAATGGCATTGATTAATTCTCTTTGCTTCATTTTCAATTCTCTGATGGCTTCATCACCAGCCTCATCCAAATCAGCTTGTAATTCTTTTTCAACACGATCATAGTCGATATGTTCAATTTCTTCACCGTCCATTTCTCTGATATTATCTTCTCTTAATTCAGGCATAGTTTCTTCAATAGCCTTACTTAAAACAGTTCTGAAAAAGGTAGAGAATTTTCTGACAATCTTAGCAAACATAGCCATCGATTGGTTATTTGGAAGGTTCAATTCCTTAGATATTTCATCCATATCCTTATGTTGTAAACCAATAGCTAATAAAATGGCAGATTGAATAGAAGACAAGCTGACATCGTTAGAAGACTTCTTGGAGAAGTATAATTGGGCAATTAAAGGTAATAAATCAACAATAACATGGTAATCAAGTAAGTTGTTGGCATAAGAGTCCAATCTCTTCAAGTCAAATGGAGATAAAACATTATCTAATTCGGTCTTAGTGATTTCCTTGCTAGAAACAGAACCTTCACCGCTTTCGATGGCTTCAATGATGTTCAAACATTGAACAGAAGAGAACTTCTTGAATTGGTAAGACAAGAGTTGTAAGAATCTCTTGTGGAAATCCTTGGAGAATTCCTTTAACCAGTTGTTTTCACGACCTTCTAAGACATTAATCATAACCATGGTGTGTTCACCAGTTAAGTCATTAGCAGTTTGTCTAAGGTAAACTGGAGAAAACCCAGATCTCTTCCAGAACTTATGTAATGGAGCAGTTAATCCATAAGAAACACCCAAGTAGTGTAAGTAGTAAGGAGCCTTTTCAGAAAGCTTTAATAATAATGGAGGTAAAGTCTTAGCATCTCTTAATTTAATTTCATCCTTAAGAGAAGCGTTTTCTAATTCAGCATCAGTAACTCTGGTCAAAGTATGATCGTCTAAATCATTGGATTCACTAATGTTGGTGAACTTACCTTGGAAGTAATCTTGTAAAAGTTCCAAAGCTCTCGAACCATAACCCATAGAAGCATATTCTGGATTGGTAGCAATCCTAACAACTCTACCACCAGATAAAGAAGCGAATTCTTCATCTTGGAATTGTTGAGAAACTAACCATGGGATTAAATCACCACCGGATCTTTGACCTCTAGAAAGGGAGTTTCTAACCGATTCCTTGGAGATTTCACCTTCTAATGCTAATTGGATAACACACAATGGATCTGGGATTCTGTTGTCACCTTCTTCAATTGGTGGTAATAAAACGTATAATTGATGGGCTGGAGCATCACTCATTAATTGAAGATCATTTGGAGAGTTCTTGTAATGAGATGCGACGTATAAGGACATCATTTTTTGAAGGAAAGATTCAGACACTGGATGGTAAGAGAACAAGGTATCTCTATTAACGTAGAATAATTCACACTTTGAAGGATGGGGAGTACCCTTGGTCAAAAACTTGGAGTTCTTTAAAGTTCCGACATCCAAACACAAGAGTTTGTTTAACCATTTTTCAACTGGATCTCCTGGAGCATATCTGATTGGTTCATCCAAAACAATTTCTTTAAGGGTTCTAGAGGTTGGAATGGAGTCATGAGATTTGTTATCACGAGAAATGATTTCAGTATCGGTTCTACCAGAGGAGTTGGATTGAGTACGTAATTGTTGGATCAACTTTAATGATAAGGATCTACCAGTACCTTCATAACCATTGATGGTAGAAGACATGAAGACCAAGTAAGGACCTAGTAATCTCTTAACGATAGGCAATGGAATGGCAGCAGCTTCATCAATAATCACCAATTCAGCTTGACCCAAAACGTGGTTATCGTTAGGAGAAATATATTGAATGGTTTGACGATGTTCTCTCTTGATATCAACTCTAACAATGGCCTTGTTGAAAGCTGGGTTAGTGGATTGGATAATATCATAGTCCATGTGTTCGGTGTAACCTAAAGCATCGAAACCCTTGAAAATGAATTCGAACAAAGTCTTCAAGTTTTCTGGGGATGGAGATGTAACGAAAATATTGGAGTAACCATGAGATATGGCAGCAGCAATAGCAATACCTAAAGCTGCAGATTTACCACGACCTCTACCAGCAGTTAAAGTGACAGTAGAGTTTAACAACTTTTCAGAAATAACATCCACAAAGGTTAGAATGGCTTGTGCTTGGTTAACAGTCTTGGCTAAATTAACAAGAGAGCCAACTGGTTGGATATCACTTAAGGATTCTTTAAGTTCCTTTAATTCTTGAGCCTTTGGAGTCAATTCATCATCATCCTTTGGAGGCAATGGTTTAACATGTTTACCACCAGAAATAGGTAAAACATTAAGTTCATCATCAACCACCAAACAATTTTCGTTGGATCCCAATGATAATAAAAATCTTTCATTAAATCTGGCAACAACATCATTATGAGCTTCAGTTCTATATCTAGAATGGATATCCATAGACATGGTATATAATTGTTTTAAAGAAGTCATGGATTTTAACAAAACAATAACCAAACCACCACCTTCAACGGTTTCAATGGTTCTGGCAAGTAAATTAGGAGTTAATCCTTCAAAATCTTGTAAAATAACCATACCATAAGTATTACCTAAAATCTTTTCGGTTTCTTTATAATAGACATATCTGATATTTTGATTAGAAATAAAGGCTTCAAAAGGATCTTGTTCATTAACTTCTCTGACACCTCTCTTGATATCCTTCTTTATCTTGGCTTCTCTCTTTTGTCTATGGGAAGTGAATCCAAGCAACTTTTTCTTATAAGCCCATAAGACTGATTTATTCATCTTCAAATCAGCAGACATCATTAAATAGTGCAAATTTGGTAATTGGTTTCTGGCCTTGTCACCAACAATAAAGAAGAAACTTCTCTCCTTCTGTTGGACACCATTACGGATGAGTGCCGGGATACGGGAGTCGATCGCCTTCTTACCCATGTTTGCTTGTGATGAGGAAGAGATGGGAGTGATGAGATTGATTTTTTTTGTATTGAAGGGTAGTGCGCACCACAAACGGTTGGGTTTGGTGGGTTGGTAGAGGTGGAGTGAAAAATTGGGGAAAGGGGGGTGGTGGGTGCTTGGGGGATGGTTCTTCTGTGTCTATTGGGTATTTCGGTTGTTCTGGTGCTTTTCTGTACTTTTTTTTTAAAGACTTTTTGGTGCCTTTTGATGGGGCTGTCACTGAGACTTACTGTATCTATAGAGGACATGATAGGTATAAAATATATGACAATGGTAGACCGAATCACAATAGTAAAGACGGCTATTGAAACCTAGGCAATAATTGCCGGAAATTAAATATTAATTATATTCCTACCATTTATACTATTGGGGTTATAATTAATCAATCTACTGATATGCAAAAGTAAGACATATGAACTTAAAAAAAAAAAAAGACGACTTATGGAATTGAAATGTGGTTTTGAAGGTGTTTGAGCCTCCAGTCCGTTGACTTATCCGTTATATCGCTGAACTCTAAGTTCGAAGTCTCGGTGTTTCGATATATACTATAAAGGTATTCTTTCACTGAACAACTGTTTCTGGTCCAGAAAAATCATTATTCTTAGTTTCCTCTACACATCCAATCTCTAATCAACACTTGCATATATCACATTCAGTTCCAATCAACGGTTTCCCTAAATTCGTTGCATACTTCTCTTCTTCTTCACTGGTGCACTGTTGATGTCACTCGCTGTTTGACAGGTCTTCAATTTTTTTGCAACTTCGCATTTGTGACGACTGCAACCCAGCGCTACAATGGCTTCACGAAACATTGCCAAAGAGAACGTCTACAGCATAGACAACTATGGAGGACTGAAACCAGTTCCTCCCATACGAAACAAGGTTGCTCCTCGTTCTGGACACCAGTTCAAAATCGGACCCACTTTCCAATCTACTACCGTTGTTAATCCAGTAATAGCTCAACTGACCAAACAAGAAGTATGTGTCTTTTTAACGGCTAGAATCGATAGAGGTTTTGATCTTAATGAGGGAGAGTGGATCGGGTATAAGAGAAACTACTTCACTTTGGTAGCAGCGTTTGAGTTTGAAAACCTGGAACTAGATGTGTTATCTAAGGATAAGTACTACATTCTAGAGGACAATCAATCACCAGTTAATATCCTCTACTTTGCCATGAAACTAGAAGCTCGATGTTGTGAAGAAGATACTATCTCAAGTTTGGTTCAGCACACTGCCAAACGTGATAGAGGACCCCAGTTTCCTCCACCCGTGTTCACTATGATTCCTGGTATTCTTCCTAGTCATCATGTCATTAAACAAAGCGCAAATATTCGAAATGAAAGCAAGATCACTTCATTCAACAGGGTGTTCTTTCTGGACTTATCTAAAATGAAGCTGGACCCTGATAGTATTTTGGCAACTTATCCAACAGATGAACCAATAGCATCAGTTGCCAGGTATGAAAGAATCCAATTTTCTTCTACTGTCAGCAACAAGAAATCATCAATGACAAACAACCTTTATGTACTTAGAGTGTCGCTTCTTGGAGTTTTGGAAAATAATGAAACGGTAGAAGTGGCCTATATCGAGACTCCACCATTGACTGTTAGAGGAAGATCTCCATCCAACTACCCAAAACCATTTGGTGGAGCACCAGTGACACATAGAGCAAAAGTGGTGAAGCCTTCAAGACCAGTGGTCAAGATCCCCAAAACAATCACTCAGCCAGTTCCTGAAAAGTTGACTCCTGTTCCAAACTCTCCAGTTATTGCGCCAGTCAAGCAAGTGGTTCCCATATTAGCACCACTTCCACCGTCATTACGCCTTTTCGTACCTGCCTCATCCAACGACGAAAATGAAAATGACAATACCATATTCTCCAAAAAATTAGATAGTTCTCCTGGATATACCTACTCCAAACTTCCTGGGTTCAAGGAAATCAATCATCATGACAATTCTTTCAAAGGATGTAAGTTTATTCCTACTACTGATCTTAATACAATTTTTGCAAAAAGTTTACAAAAATCACCAATTTCAGATTTCAAGTACTCTGGAGCCATTGATCCAGAAAAAATAATTAAACGAAACAGGCCTAAGAAGAAGAGAAAAAAGTCAAAAAGGCGCAAGCATCGCTCTAAACGCAAAAAGAAGCCTGAATCCAAAGACGACGAGTCGTTTATTGAATTCAAGCGTGAATTAAGGTGCCTCCAGCTTAAAGTAGTGCCAGACAATACACTAGTATGAGACTAGTATTAGGGAAAGCATAAGTGATGAAAAAAAAAAAAAAAAAAAAGAAGGAAACAAAAAAACACAGAATGATTTACATTATCCGCCGATAACTGGCCACTACAAGTCAACCATATAAACTTGTCTTCCCTTTTCATCCCATTCCTTCCTCATATGCCAGTACCAAGATTTCTGTGGAGAGAGATTCAAGTGCGAACCAGGTGGTTGGATGGAGGATTTTTTGTGTCACCACGAAAAGTGCACTTTCATCTAAAAATCCAACCATCAAACTCATACTACACTATAAGCATGTTGTTCTTCAGTTTTTTCAAGACCCTTGTGGACCAAGAGGTGACCGTTGAGTTGAAAAATGACATAGAGATTAAAGGAGTTTTAAAGTCAGTTGATCAATACTTGAACTTAAAGTTAGACAACATATCTGTTGTTAATGAAAGTAAATATCCTCATTTACAATCGGTCAAGAACTTGTTCATAAGAGGATCTACTGTCCGTTATGTTCACATGAGTCCAAACTCTGTGGATTGTACATTATTGCAAGATGCATCTAGAAGAGGTATGTATAATGGAAGAAGAGAAGGAGAATTTAGCTAGTGGTGGACAAACAGGAACAGAAAAGAACTGAAACCAGTACCAATGGTAGTCACAGAGCAAGAGGTGAATGGATATTGACCCAGAAAGTGCATTATAATGGAGGATACAATAAAATTTAGGATACAATGGGCAATACTAGTCGAAAGAGCTAGTTCCAGGAAGAGATATTCTTACATTTTAAGTAGAATGAGCAAGAAAGCTCCAATACAGTCACAATTTGAAAGAGCTAAGATAAAAAAAAAAAATCTATCGAAGAAGCAACATAGAATCAAATAGAAGTTATAAACATCTCCAAATGATCACGAAAGAGGCCAGGAAATAAGTGAAAATCATTCCAACAGATTACAAACTACATTATGCCAGAAAGACCAAAAAAAAAAACAACAAAGAACCGTATACCCAGAACGAGCCATATCTAAAGGATGTTTTAAACTAGGTTTACTGGTTCTGTTTTCTCCCCATCCACTCCCACCCCATTCCATCTAACTTTAATACTAACACTACAGAGGCCTTGGCCCAATCAAGCAAGTAATTGTATAATTAAATATGTAATATAGATATTTCACTGCTGCGATGCTGTAGGAGAAGGGGTCAGAAGTCGTATCAAGCACTTTGCTCTTGAATGTCCTGACTTTTTGCAATATGAACAAGTTTTCTTGGATTTAGTATTGTAATGCTTAGGAGGTGGTGGTCTATAAATTCCCTCTGGCACACTACGACCTTGATTATCAGGTGCACTATGATTATTATTATTATGATGATGATGATGATGACTTTGATGACCTTGGTGGCGTTGCTGACTGGTAGATATCTGAAGACTACTAAACTTTTCTTCTATTTCAGAGGTGCCTTTGATCCCCTTTAGTTGGACCTGTTTCTTGGGAAGTAACACGTATTTGGATGCTGGGTCGTTCTTATACACCGACGAATGACATTGAGGACACTTTATTTCCTCTTCTATGGCCTCTATAAAGTCCAGTTCGGGTATATCATCGGATCTTTCACTGGTTATGTGATTTTGGAACTCATTGAGGTATGTATTGACAGTTTTGAGCTTGGAATTGTACTCTTTTTGTAGCTTCTCTAGTTCCTGGGTCTTCTCAGTAATGAGCTTAGCAAGTGAGTCGACTGACTTCAGCAACTCCACCATCGACATCTTTGAAAATGTGTGGAGAGATGAAGAAGATGTTACAAGGTGGAAAATATAGGACTCATCACGTGATAAAATGGCTTCCTCAGAAACTAGCAGAAAAAAAAACTAGCATATTTGGCTGTGATGGCCTGTGGCAGAAGCGCATCGTCCGTCAACTTTGTTGTTTGGATGCCTAGAAGTGTCCGTTTCGATCCTCGCGGTCAGTGTTTCGTCAGTTCGAGTAATCAACTACGCGAAGCCAGGCAATGAGTAACAAAATCACTGGAGGGAAGCAATTCAGCACAGTCTGTTACCCGTGAGGAGGCGATAACGGTTGGCACCTTCTATTGTATTGGATCCATTCGAAAGTTACTGGTGTGACAACTCAAAATTTTTTTATATCCACTGATCCGACCGATTGCGTTTTCTTTTGCCCCACAAGAAGATTGTCAAGGTTGCGACTTTGGCATGATGAAAGAATGGTGAAGATGCAATGGTAAAGAGGTGCAATGGTAAAGATACATTGTAACAATATGGTTCCGGTTGTTGGGTTTGTGTCGTGGGTTGGACATCAGTTCAGTTGTTGTGGAAGTGGTTGTTCTTCTTCTTCCATGTGCTTGTAGGTGACTTTTCAATAAGTGTTGATAGTTGCCGCAGAATGTCCATTTTGCAACTACTAGTTTAGCTGCAAAATATTAGTATGTCACTGATATAGATATGACTGTTTACGATTGTTAGTTTACGCAGTTTTTAAGGATTTCCGATACTGTGACTTTTGTTACTACCTTTGCTGGTCTCATTAGGTCATTATGATATCAATGAATGCTATTACGTATATAAAATTTTCTTTTTCTTTTTCTTTTTCTTTTTCTCTTTTTTTTTTAGTCCTTCTTCTTTTTCACTCTTTGCAACACACTTTGTATTTGACCCTTAAGAATATTTCTTTCGGGATATCCCAATACCAAGAGACATGCCAAGCACAAACCGAAACTCTGGAAGAGTTGTTTGAAACTAGTGGTGAACCAAGATTTGGAAATATACTTAACTTGAATAAGTTTAAAATTGGTTCCAATGATAAGAGGTTTGGCAGTAGCCATGATAACAGTGACTGGAGAAATGTGGACCCCGTTCTTACCAAAGAAAGACTTTATGGACAAGCATGAGTAGACAATACGAAGAACCATATTGATAGAATTGGATAAAATCAAGCCGGTCAATCCAAGGTTATAATGGTCAATGAACACATACAGACTGATCAACACAACAATACTCAGGAAGGTCATAAAGACGGAAAAACGTTTGATATCCTTAGAAGTGGCTATACTGCTGAAAAAAGCCTCGAAGATACCATTGAATGCCAACAATGGGATGTACATGATATACTGAGGAAATACTTCAAAAATATTTGTACTTGCCCATTTAGAAGATTTGGATCCAAGAAGAATTTGCAACAAGAAAGAAGCATTGGTAACCCCTGCTAAGATAATGAGAACCGACAAGTTAAGGTAGAAAAGACTCAAGTTTCTGATGACTCTATAAGAATCATCAATATCTTTCTTGGAAATAGCCTTGTTGGTAGAAGAGAGTAATCTAGTGAATAATAATCTCACAGACTCTTCGATTGGTTGAAATACTAATCTTGCAGCCATGGACCCATAATTGGTGACGACTGAATAAACACCTTGTTCTTCCACACTACACAAATAGTTGATTAACAACTTGTCACCTTCAGTCAAAAATTGTTTGAAAATCATTTGCACAAATAAACTCTTCCAGATATTGATTATCTTAGGATTGAAAAAGTATGAAGAGTTACCCGAAGTGATTTTTTGAATGGAGTATTTCAAACGAGATTCAAATTGGAAGCTGATCCCGTAAGAAATAGCCAATACAGAGGAGTAAGCGAGCTGGCCCAATGCAAAAGCCATGACTGCAACACCATCAAAACTAATAGTTTTGAGGTTCTTGGAGACTATAACTGCACTCACAGTGACTATACATCTGATGAAAACCGCGTACCCTTCGAACTTGGATCTACTCTTGAAATTCAATTGGAACTGGTTGAGCTCATAAATTGGTTCCACACTCAATTCCACGAGGATCAGGACCCAGATCATGGCTATAGTAAGTTGATGGTAAGGTAAGTGAATAATTGATTCTTGGAACAAGTTGGTTTGGTATTGCCAGTAGAATATAGCAAGGGATAAAGGAACTCCCAAGATCAAGGGAATGAACCCGAAATTAATCACGCTTTGGTAAACACCAGTGATGGTATTGTCACGGTACTGGTTCTGATCTTTGACATCCTTACTATTATTATTATTATTCTCATCATTATCTACCAATTCAGTTCTTTGGACGGAAAGACGAGCACCCTCACGACTGAAAAATAAAACTGTTGATACCAAGAACTCCAAGTAGGTGGAGATCCCGAAGATCTTGGGAGATATGAACCGTATAAGCACTTGGTTAAGTGCAAAAGTCAAGAACCTGGTGAAAAATTGAACCAATATAAGAAAGGATGCACCGTCAGACTTGCTCCAGACAGACAGCGAGTCTGTAGATGGTGCTGGAGCCACCGATGGGTCCAGATCATTTGGTTTCACATCCGTTGCGGCTTCCTTGGACATTGCAACCTAGTTATAAGTGGTACAGTAAACAGAGTATACAGTTTCAAGACACGTAAATATCACGTGGACTGGGTGGATTATAAGTTATGATTCGCAAAGTTGAGGTAGATAAAACAGGAGAATAACCATGAAATTGAATGAGAAGTATCTGGCAAAAGATTCTAAGTAGAAGTTAAGAAAATTCTGGAACAGGACGAATATTTCGTACATTACAATCTTTTTTTCTTTCTTTTTATGACTGGGTAATACCAACTTCATATACCACTACTATGGCTAGTCAGGGTCTAACCAGCAAAGCGACCAGAGGTGGTTGCAACCTAACATGCAACCCAGGCCCAATCTGCACTTGGCCCCTTTACAGGTTGCGGGCGCCAACATTTCGCCCAAACTGAGTCTAGAAAAATTTCTAGCATACACAACTTACAGCCATTTACCATCGAGACAATAGTAATCATCAAATTAGTGTCCTTGGTAATATATGTCACATTAGCGAAAAAAGTCCCGACCTGTACGTTTTCGCCATATCAAGTCTAATTCCGCTTTTAGATACAAAAGGTAATCGTGGATAAGTCCAAAGATACAACCCGTTTTGAGAGACCGAGCTTCTACCCATACAATTCAATCTTTCACTTGCACCTCAATAAAATATACACACGCTCTTTTATACAAGGACCAAGGCTATATAAATACGACGTTTACTACTGTTGAAATAAGAAACCTTTGAAGGGAATATCAAGTTCATCACACCTAAAAGTATCACATACAACATATACAACATTATACAACATTATACAACAATATGGATCCAAATATTAACCCTCACGATGTGGAGCTCAGAGAACAAGACCGTTGGTTACCGATTGCCAATGTGGCCCGTCTTATGAAAAATACCCTTCCTACCAGTGCCAAAGTGTCCAAAGATGCCAAAGAATGTATGCAAGAATGTGTGTCTGAATTCATATCATTTATAACCAGTGAAGCCAGTGATCGTTGTCTTCGAGAAAAGAGAAAAACCATTAATGGTGAAGATATATTATATTCCATGCATGATTTAGGGTTCGAAAATTATGCTGAAGTGTTAAAGATTTACTTGGCCAAATATAGAGAACAACAAGCTTTAAGACAAGCAAGAGGAGAATCTAGAGCTTCTCAAAAACAATCTAAAGCCGTTCCAGTCGCTTCTTCTTCTGAACAAGGTGAATACAACCATTCTGAATCCAATTCTATTCCTTCTAACCTGGACCAAGAACATAATCAAGGAGAACCAGAGTATTTGGATGAAGCCCAGAATGAACAAGGCCATGCTCGAGATCAACAAGAAATAGAGTCTAACTCTATTACCAATGTTAACAGTGTATCTAACCAATCTTCTACTAGTGTGACAGGATCGCCGGATCAATACTATGAAAATTTAGGTGAAGGTGTAAAAGTAGAAAATGAAGACCAACAAAATCAAAATGGTACTAATCCTAAATCTCTCCCTGAAGATTACCAATATGATGATTTTATCAACGAGGAACCTAATGACGACCATCACAACAATAACGGACATCATAATATCGATGAGTTTGCCAAACAAATCACTCATGATGAAGCAGATATTGATAATTTGACTGCGGGTATAACGAATTCGTCTTCCAATAACTCGTACTTTTAGAAGAATTCATAATTTGATGGACATTCTATCTATTTAATCATTTATTTATTCTGAACTTGATTACCAAAAAAAAAAGTATGGAAAAACGAAAAGAAAGGAATAGAACATCATTGGACATTTATTATTCAATGATGTCATTCAAAAGGCTGTCCAAAAATCTCATTTCAAAACGGTACTGATCCGCTTTTTTATTGGTATCTGATATACCGGTACCTATTTGACCTATGGACGTCCCAAGTCCTGTAATTAGACCCAACAAACTTCAATTCTCTCTATGTGTTAAAATAACGGATATGATACGTAATGTACAATTAGTGCAAGTGGTAGTAGTATCAAGTAGAAAAGTAGTATTAATGATCTGGTAACTATAAAAGAATCATAAAAAAAGACTATATATACTTTAATACCAATGTGACATAAATATGTGTGAAATACAAACGATGAAATCAGAACCAAAAATAATTCTGGCTTTTCATCTTTGTATTAGTTTATAATTAAACCCAATAAAAGATCCTATGAAAAATAGAAAAAAATAATGTTGATTAGAGTGGAACCCACACTGTGGGTCCGAGTAGAAGTGAAAAGTGGTCACAGTATAACTTCCCGGCATACTGGACATGACGAAGAATAGCCTATCCAATTCTTTAGACAGCTGTAATGGAACTTATGGGAGCAGTTGTGTAATTGTCTGATTTCGTTCGAGGTGGACATCATATCGTAGCAGATGATACACTGCTCATTGGGACTGGCTTCATGAGGAATCTCCAATTTTTGAAGCACAAGTTGCTTCTTTTTTAAGTTGATGATGGAACGGGTATTGTGGATCAATAATCTGAAACTTGCATATGAAGAAGGAAGGATATGGAAAGGAAATGTGTAAACATAGAGGAAAATGATTGAAAATAAGATGATCATGAAGAAACGAATAAGGTTCACTAAAAATTCGAAAGTGTACAAGATTTTTGTTTTTGTTTCAGTCCATTTAGCTTCAGAATAATCATTATCGTCATCATTATCATTATCATCCAATTGATTTTCAAATCTCAAGTATTCATAAAAATTGACGGAAAACTTCAAGGAGGTTAACACAATTAATGGACATGTATAGAGAATCTCAAAACCAAAAATGGTCAATAAAATATTATCTTCGACTCTGACGATGGAAGGAGAATAATCGGCCACAAATGTCAAGTTATACTTATGAGAGACCTCGTAGAAGAACCGGATAATCAAAAGAGTATCCACGAGATTCAATAGTAAGAGACCGGTAGCGAACCGCAACGCCATATACTTGACTTTCCTGGTATCGACGGTTATGGCGGGATAATTGGTGGATGGAAAAATCGATACCACTCGTTCTGCTGATAAGTAATGGAACCCCTTAAGAAGAAGTACACAGAAGAACAAGCCTCCGTATTTGAATAGCTCACTTCGAATCAAAGTGACATCTATACTGAAACATTTGCAATAAAATACTATGAACCCAAACCAGAATTCCCACACCGTGTAGGTGACTTTATCGCGGAGAGTCTGGATCTCATGACTAGAAAGGCGGCCAAACACCACCCATTTGATGAAGTTAACAAAGACAAACACCCCCACCAAAAGGTAGTTTTCGGTCAGGATGTTAGCGGGTATACGGGCAAACCCTTCTTGGATTATAGCCCCAGGATTGTATTTGTTCTGGAGCTCTAACCGCTTGTAGGCGGATATACCGACAAAGGCACCAAACTAAAAAAAAATTGTTAGTAAAGGAAATGAAGGGAGGTACAACAACAAAAAGACCACAATAATTGTAATAAGCTGTGGACGGGTTAAGACGGGAAATACTTACGGCACCAAATCGTAGCCTCCACTTGGACATGGAAACGGAGGGATTATGGGAGGGATTGTGAGAGGGATGTTGAAAGTGACAGATTGTAGGGCCAGTTCGGTTGCATGAAATGGAGTCGCTAAGCTGCACGTGAAAACTGGGGGCCAAACAAAAAGAGGACGTGATGGGGATGAAGAAGGAGCACACGAGTATTGGGGAATGGTGCTGGTGGTATTGAGTAAAAGCGGAAACGACCAGGTTTATACGGTCTGTTGGTACTAGCAAGAGAAGAGGGTAATTGAAATGTAACCCGGAAACTGGTGGATGGGCTGTGGAGTGAAACGACGCCTACCAAGAGACTGCAGGTAGCGATGGGATGGAAGCCAGTTAGGAAGAGACTCCTCGTGAGACTTGTGAGATTTAGTGAGATTTAGTGAGACGGGCCAGCGAGGCACACACAGAGGATGATAGAAATGGCAAGACAAGGCAAGACAGCGGGGTGAGCAGTTGTGATAAAGGCGAGTAAATTGGATAAGCGTAGCCAGCTCACTGGCACGAATACAAAGACCCAGTTTTCACCATTCTAGCCGAACCAGAACATCCCCAACCCGCGACCGTTCCTCTCCTTCCTACCATCCTCTTCTCTCTGATGTCGCGATTTCGTGGTGATCCATACCGATGCGCCATCTCCATTGTCTGCAGGTTTTTTAGTGAAAAATCTGACTTATGTTAGCCAGATTCAAACAACTAACGCCAATAACCACCATGGGTAAACGAAACTTCAGAAAAAGCAAGGGCGGAGACAAGAAGAACTTCGGCAAGCGTGGCCAACCTCAAGACAGGGAAGCTTCTTGGACCGACGCCGTCAGAGAAAACGAAAAATGGGAAACCTACTACAAGGCCATGAACATCATTCCAGAAGATGAATGGGATACTTTCAAGAAGCATTGTCAAGAAAACTTACCAATGACCTTCCGTATCACTGGATCGCGTGCCCATGCCAATGAAATCAGAGAAAACTTTGTGAAGAACCATGTTTCCAAATTGAAGGATGTGGAGTTTGAAGGTATTAAATTAGAACCAAAGAACTTGGCTTATTATCCAGGAAATCTTGGATGGCAAATCGATGTTTCCAAGGGTGTTATCAGAAAGAACAAGGAATTTTCTGATACTCAGCGTTTCTTGGTCATTGAAACCGAAGTCGGTAATATCTCCAGACAAGAAGCTGTCTCTATGATTCCTCCATTATTGATGGATATTAAACCAAATCATGCTGTCTTAGATATGTGTGCTGCTCCAGGTTCTAAGACCGCTCAGTTAGTTGAAGCCTTACATGCCGAAGAAGAAACACAAGGTTCTCCAACCGGGTTTGTCTTGGCTAACGATTCTGACTACAAGAGATCTCATATGTTGGTCCATCAAGTTAAAAGATTAAATTCTGCCAACTTTATGGTAGTTAACCATGACGCCCAATTGTTCCCAAGAATGAAATTGAAGGGAAGCACCGACTACTTGAAATTCGACCGTGTCTTGTGTGATGTTCCATGTTCTGGTGACGCCACCATGAGAAAGAACGTTAATGTGTGGAAGGATTTCACTGTTAACAACGCTTTAGGTTTACATAGTTTACAAGTCAACATTTTGAACAGAGGCTTGCAATTGTTGAAGAAGGGTGGTAGATTGGTCTACTCCACTTGTTCTTTATCCCCTGTTGAAAACGAAGCTGTTGTTGCTGCTGCTCTTAGAAGATGGGGTAAGCAAATCAAGCTTGTTAACTGTGACACCGAATTACCAGGTTTAATTAGACGTAAGGGTCTTAACGACTGGAAGGTGTTCTCCAAGGATATGACCATCCAAGAAAAAGGTGCTGAAGGTATTACTGAAACCGTTTTCCCACCAACTGAAGAAGAAGTTAAGGAATTCAACTTGGAAAACTGTATGAGAGTCTACCCACATCTTCAAAACACCGGTGGTTTTTTCATCACTGTTTTCGAAAAAATCGACCCAGAAGCAACCTCAACCAAGAGATCTGGTGAAGAAGAAACCGAAGAATCTACTGCCAAGAAGCAAAAGGTTGATGAAGAATCTTCCAATGGTGCTTCTAACAAGGAAGCTCCAAAGGAAGCTCCAAAGAAAGCTCAAGAACCACTTAAGCATCACCCACAAAGAAAGGAAAAAATGCCAAGAGATGCCAATGAAGAACCATTCATCTTCTTGGACCAAAACCATGAACAATTGGCCAAGTGCTGGCCATTCTACGATATTTCTGAAACCTTCCCTCGTGACTCTACTTTGGTTAGAAACGCTACTGGTGAGCCATTAAGAACCATCTACTATGTTTCTCCAGTCGTCAAGCTGATTCTTGATGCTGAAGAACAAAAATTAAAGATTATTCATGCTGGTATTAAATTATTTGTTTCTCAAAGAAATGATACTGGTAATTGTCCATGGAGAGTTCAAAATGAATCTTTAACCACCATTAAACCATACTTGGGTGAAGCTAGACATTTATCTTGTAACCTTAAATTATTGGAATTATTATTTGTTGAAGCATTCCCAAAGGTTAACGATATTAGAACTTCAGGTATTGATCCAGAATTCTCTGCTAAGTTAGATGAAATGTCTGAAGGTTGTGTCTTTTTAACTGTCAAGAGAGATGATGGTTTAGAAGATTTATTCTTACCATTATGGAAAGGAAAATCCAATGTCAACCTCATGGTTAATAAGAAGGACACCCATGAGTTACTTTATAGAGTATTTGGAATCACCACCACTTCCAAGGATGAAGGTAAGGAAGCTGTGTATCAAAAGAAACTAGCTGCTGATAAGGCTGCTCGTGATTCCACTGAACCAGAATCTACCAATGGTAAGGCCAGTGAAGAAGCTGAAGAAGCTCAAGAAGCTGTTCCAGAAACCGAATCTACTCAATAAATTTGAGTTTTAGCATGTATAGTATAACCAAAGGAATGAATTAATTGTAATAAATGGTAAGTGAACAAAGTGTAAGAGAAGTTGTGTGAATTGTGTGAATTATCAAGTGAATCACTACTTGTAAATTGATGTATATCTAGCTAGATAAACTATTCTATTGTATTGAAAGTGGAGATCTTCTACCGCCATTTCTGTTTTCTAACCTGTTTGGATAAGGGTCTTTGATTATTAGACTGCTTCCAGAACAGTACTAAGCCACCCCTTTAATTTTGGATAGCAGATAATGAAATTTGAATCATATTTCCTATCATGTCCTGTTGGTTAATCTTCTTTCTTTGATTTGTTGCATTGAATTGTTTAGTCTTGCTTGTTTAATTGATAGGTATTATCTGTCTCTGAGATGAACTTCTCCATTGTATTATATATGGGCTGGACTGGTTATCTAATTGGAGTCGCCAGATGAGCTTGAATCCACTTCCTCAATATCATTGTTCTGTTCGTTATCTTGAACCTCATCCGCATCCTCGTTTTCATCCATCTCTTCGCTCTCTTCTCTCTTGACCTCATCTATTTCAAACTCCTTCACCATATTCTGGTCCACTGCTTCGTCCACCCAATGATCTACCAACATTCCTAACGCAAGCAAAGACGCCTCGTCAAACCGCTGGGTCAAATTGGGCTCACTGGCGTACTTTTTACTGGCATAGTAATGTAGCACCGCCAATAAATCAGATGGTGGAAGTTGTTGATCTTTAGGGAAATCTTCTCGGAACTTGACTGGGATTTTGACGTTTCCTGGCTTCAATCTGTCTAGGATTTCGTCTGGTGGAATCGTAACCCCGGTTTTATCAATCACATCGTCGAGATCATCGGCGTCTCTGTCTATCACTAACGAGATGGAATTGTAGTTGTTTTCTATACGGTGGTTGGGGGACTTGGCCACTTTGGATCTGTTGAACTTTCTGTTCCTGGTGTACTGGCCGTCACACGCCAGGTATAGGTTGAAGGCAGACCCTGAATGCTGTACAATCTTCACCATTGTAGATAAGTGGTGGTATGGTTAGATGAGCTAGTGAGCTAGGGAGATAGTGCGATGTTGCGATGGTGGGATGGTGGGATGAGTCAAGCACTGGTGCTAGCAATAGGGGAGACCAGTGCGCCATTAGAAGAGGTAGAAAAGGAAGAAAAGAACAGTCATTTTCACACCATGAGAGGTAAACGGGTATAAAGCTTTACCCTACAAATTACATCCCTTGCTTATACTGTAATACGAGGTTTGTCAGCACGACACCACTCTTTTTCGGCTACTTATCTCACACTGTTCAGCTCTTACTACCTCGTTCTCTTGCTTGTCTGTTTGTCACTAATTCTTCGCAACAGCTAGCGAGACCTAACGAGATCTTAGCGAGGCTGATACAGTAGGCAACACAAAGAGCAACACAAGAGACAACAACCAGCATCACCAAGCCCGTCAAAACCAACCAAGCTCCACCGGTGTCATTGGCTACTCCACTCTTTTTGACCCGGCTCTTTCTAGAACATTCCTGGGGTTTTCTAATCGGTTTATCCCAACCTTCTCCACACACACAGACACACACAATATCAGCCTCGCGCTTTTTGTTGGTGTTTTTGAGAATGGGGTGAATCATTGTTTACATCCATCACCACCACAATGTCAGTGTCCCAGAAGGTTATCAACCACTACAAACAACGAGAGGAGATAACGCGGCTCCAGAGGGAGAATGAGCACCGTAAGTTCCTTATCATGTTAGGAATTCAACGCGTTGTGCTTGTTGGACAGACCCCAAAGAAGAATACAAAGGGAACCAATGAAGTAGTAAGATTAAAGTCCCAAGTCAATGACTACGAATTATACACCAACAAGTTGAAACAAGAACATTCCACCAAGATCAAGCTCCAGGAATCTCGTTTGGAGTCTTTAAAGGAAGAAAACGCCAAATTGAAAGCCCAATTGAAGATGGCCAAGGATAACCATGGAGCTAGTGGAAGCATTCTATCAAGAGGAATGAGCTCACCATTCTCGTTGCTGAAGTTCACATTCTCTAGCGATAGTCTAGGTCGGTCGTCTCCTCCATTGGGTATCCCCAAATCAATCCATAAACTCGATAACATCTTGACTCCAATAGTACCAAGAGCAAAGAAACCAAAGAGAACATACATCACATCCAAAAATATCAACCAATTCGACTTGTTGATGAACCCAGGAAGATTAAATAACGAAATTTTGAAAGACATACCCCAATCCAAGGATTCCTCGATAGATCCTCCACTGCTGGCTACTCCGGTACCGATACCTGAAGCCAAAGAAATAGAAAAAGGTACTGAAAAGGCCACTTCTACACCTGCATCAGATACAAAAGGCTCTGAGCCACCTGTTCCTGAGGTTCCTGCTTCCAAATACTCTTCTAAAGCTGATGAACCAATAATATCGAATCCAGAAGCTAAAAGTACTCCTTTGAAAACCCCTTCCAAACATTCATTCATAGATAATTTCGAGAAGTCATCAGATTCAAATTCGAATTCCACATCTCCTGAATTTACTCCATCTAGAGGTAATCCTCCAATACTCCAAATACAAAAAGCTAAGGCTAAAGATACCAAAATCACTCTGTTTTCAGCTACTGACGATGAAACTTTTACCAGTGCCAATTCGACCATATTGAGTACGAAATATGATGATGAGGGTAAAAAGAAGAAGAAAAAATTACAATTATGGAAATCCAATGTTTCGAAGATTGATCTAGGAGAAAAGAAGAGTCAAACTTTCGGTCTTGAGGATGAGAATTTAAACTCATTGAATTATTATCAAGACGAAAATTTTGCCCTTGCTGATGGTGATAGTCCAGTAAAGTCTAAGAAGAGACTGGCTGAAGAGGAAGCACCAAGAGAAAACATCAAAAAGAAGAAGAGAAATGTGTTTAAGATTGACTAGATGAGACTAGATGAGAAGGTGCAAATAAATAGATGAAACCAACTATTTGGGAACTTGGATAATTAGGGAACTTGAACTAAAATTACCAGTTGATGATTGTCATCACCAAATATACAGCCACTTATATTGTACTGACATGTCAAATATCAATGGTGGGTGATCCTCCTCCTCCCTCAAAATAGTTATAGTACTGTGGTGTCAGAGGACTTATATTTACGTGGCTCAAGTAAGCACTTACCTAATCAGCCATTTGTCTGTCTCTAGTATGCACATATTCGCCGCCATTTATTTGTACTCCCCTACCAACCCTCGCTAATGTTTGGTGCGCCACTACGACTCATTTGTGGGATCAACCTGTCCTCCATACAGTCCAATTCTTCCCCACCATCCAGCCCCACTGGCCACCGTCTATCTCTTCCCACCTCCCCTTCTTCCATCCCTCTTACCTCTTACTCTGTCTATAGCCCCAATCGAATGACTAAGCGGGTGGCGTCCTGTGTCTCCTCAGCACCTGTAGCCCACCCTCGACAGAACCTTGTAGAATCAAAGGTACCAATGTTGTCACGTGACCTTCACCGATATCGCCAAATCCAACCAACGCCCTCTGTCGAGTTATAAATTAACAACTTTTTCCCCGTTTGCCAATCTTTCACATATCAGTGAACAATTGCCAGCATGAGGTCTGGAAAATACTTGAAGACCCTTTCGAGGTACCCGACAAAATCACAACTAGGACTTCGATTTGCCACTACTGCATTAAAGCCATTGCCCTCTACTTACTCAGTGAAGGACTTTACTAGCACTTACGAGATTGACAATTATGCTCAAGTGATAAAGCCAGAGTATATTTATGGTGATTTCTTGGCCAAGGACAAGGACGACAAGAGTAGTGGGAGCATACCAGAAGAAAAGGTTCCAGAAGAAAAGGTACCTGTAAAGAAGGATGACAAATCACCTGAAGTTGAAAAGAAAAAGGAAGACAAGGACAAGGACAATGATGATAAGAAGAATGATGTGGAGAAGGATTCTGCTGAAAACATAGGATCTGAAGTTGCTGAGGGTGGCCTCACCGGTGGTTCTGTTGGTGCTGCTGGTGCTCCTCCTAGTGCTCCTGGTGCTCCGGGATCTCCACCTGGTGGTAACAATGGTGATGATCCTAAAGATAAGAGCATTGTCCCCAATGAATCCACGGGATTATACCCACCATTATTGGCCATTCCAATGAAAGACCGTCCACCGCTTCCTGGAAGACCATTTGCAATTAATATCACCGATGCAGAGGTCATTAGGTCCATTTATACAATTATAGACAAACGTGAACCATACTTTGTATTGTTCCACGTCAAAGATCAAGGTGAAGCCGATACTGATGTTATTAGAAGTAAGGATTCCGTCTACAAAATAGGTGTACACTGTCAAATCATTAGACATAATACTCTTAGACCAGGTGTATTCAATGTTTTGGCTTATCCGCTCGAAAGATGTGAACTTGAAGATTTAACTACTCCACATGACAAGAAAACTCCTGAAGATTCTAAAAAAGATGAAGAAAACTTCCCTACTTCTTATTTGAAGGGATTAAAGGTTTCTTACGCCACAGTTAAACCCGTTAAAGAAGATGCTTATGATAAAACATCTACTGAAATCAAATCTTTGGTTGAAGCCCTTAAGACTCTTTTGAGTAAAATGGGTGGTAAGAATCCACTTCAAAAACTTCAAATCAAGGAAATCACAGATTTGGTTAATGATCCTCCAAGATTTGCTGATTTTGTTGGTTCTACCATTCATGGTGATCCAAAAAAGATTCAAGATATTTTAGAATCATTAAATGTCGAATCTAGATTATCCAAAGCATTAGAATTATTAAAGGTTGAAATTAAAGCCAACCTGATTAAAGAAAGTACCATTCATAATTTAAGTAGTAAGGCTGATGAACATCAAACCCGTTTGTTCCTTAAGGAATTCATTCGAGAATTACAAAAGCGTGCTGGTTTAGCTGATTCTGAAGACAAAAAGACTCAAAAGTATGATGAACGTTTACAACACTTAAAACTTACTGAAGAAGCTTTGGAAGCTTATTATGCTGAAAAGGCTAAGATTGATAATCAAAGTGAACATTCAAGTGAAGTTGGTGTTAGTGAAAGATACTTGGATTGGTTAACCTCCATTCCATGGGGTATTTATTCCAAAGATAGATTTAATGTTAAACAAGCTAGAGAAATCTTGGACCGTGATCATTATGGTTTAAAGGATGTTAAAGATAGAATTTTGGAATTTATTTCGATGGGTAGAGTCAGTGGTAAAGTTGATGGTAAGATTTTATGTTTAGCTGGTCCTCCAGGTACTGGTAAAACTTCCATTGCTAAATCTATTGCTGAATCCTTAGATCGTAAATATGTCAGAATTGCTATGGGTGGTATTCAAGATGTTCATGAAGTTAAAGGTCATAGAAGAACTTATGTTGGTTCTATTCCAGGTCGTATTATTGCTGCTTTGAAACAAGCTAAAACTTCGAATCCTTTAATGTTGATCGATGAAATTGATAAATTAGATTTAAGTAGAAGTGGAGGTGCTGCTTCTGCATTTTTGGAAATCTTGGACCCTGAACAAAACAATGCTTTCGTTGATAACTATATCGATGTTAAGGTTGATTTATCTAAAGTCTTGTTTGTTTGTACTGCCAACTATCTTGGTAACATTCCTGCTCCTTTGAGAGATCGTATGGAAATCATTGATGTTCCTGGTTACACCAATAACGAAAAGATTGAAATTGCCAAAAGACATTTGATTCCTGATGCTACCAAGAAAGCAGGTTTGGATGAAGGAAGAGTTACCATTGAAACTGCCACTATTTCCAAGTTGATTGATAAGTATTGTCGTGAAAGTGGTTTAAGAAACATCAAGAAATTAATCACTAGAATCTTCAGTAAGGTCTCATTAAAGATCGTTGAAGAAGTTGAAGGTATTGAAGAAAAGCAAAGGGATGCTGCTGAAAAGGCTGTTGCTGCTGCAACTTCAAACAATGAAACTGCTGAAACCAAGGATACTAAGGAATCTAAGGAATCTAAGGAAGCTAAGGAAGCTAAGGAAACTGAAAATGGAGAACCGGAAGAATTTAAGGCTACTGAAACTGCCCAGCCTGAAGAAACCAACAAGGACGAAGAACCAAAGGAAAACGAGCATGAATCTAAGGAAGAACCTAAAGACGAATCTGAAGAACCAGTCAAGTTGAAGATTCCAGATGAAATTAAATTAGATATCACCCCAGAAAATTTGAAGGACTATGTTGGACCAGAAATCTACACCAGAGACCGTGTCTATGATGCTCCACCTCCTGGTGTTGCTACTGGTCTTTCTTACAGTACTTCTGGGAACGGTGATGCCCTTTACATTGAATCTATATTGACCAACTCAATCAGTTCTGGTCTTGGACATGCAGGTGTTCATGTTACTGGTAGCTTAAAGGATGTTATGAAGGAATCTGCTTCTATTGCTTACTCATTTGCTAGACTGCACTTTGTTAAGACTTACCCAGAAAACAGATTCTTTGAATCTGCTGAAATTCATGTCCATTGTCCAGATGGTGCCATTCCAAAGGATGGTCCATCTGCTGGTGTTGCTTTCACCTCTTCCATGATGTCTTTGGCTCTTAATGAACCATTACCTCCTACCATTGCTATGACTGGTGAAATCACTGTTACTGGTAGAGTTCTTGCTGTTGGAGGTCTTCGTGAAAAGATTTTGGGTGCAAAAAGATATGGTTACGACACTATTATCTTCCCTAAGGATATTGAAAATGAACTTGAAGAGATCCCTGAAGAAGTTAAGGAAGGTATTAAGTTCATCCCTGTCTTATGGTATAAGGATGTTTTCGATGTTATCTTCCCTAACATCAACAAGGAAAAGGCCAGTCAAGTTTGGAAAGAAGAATTTGCCAAATTAGATGCCAAAAAGAGCCTGAAGAAGAATAAAGATTAAACTAACGAAACAAATATAAAAAAAATTGAAAAAAGAAAAAAGCAAATAATGTTTTAAATCCCAATAGAGTAAGCTGATTACCAGTCTTTTACCCTTTTAATTTCGTTGGTTATTGGTATTTCTCTCTACGATGAAATGAGTTCCTGTCAATATCTCTCATTATTTAATTGTACATATTGATAATATATTTAGTCCCCAGTATATTCGTTAATCATCAACTAACTATCCAACGTGGTGGGATGGTGATTCACTCGGTAGTGTTTTGTATTGGTTCTGTATCTTTTGATGGTTGAAGTTGGTGCTTGTTTTATGCAAATTCATTCTGAATGTTTCTTGTCCTCCATTGACCCAAAGAACTCTTTAACTTCTTTTTCGGTGACAATCTTTCCTTGTTGGGCAAAGGGCAAAAAAAAGTCTTTCAACTTTGACTTGATCTTATCATATGCTTGGAGCCCCTCTATGGCTTGTTCTCTAGGCAATGACAGTAATACTTCGGCTCCTAAATCTAATAAGGAGCTTGTGGATGAGACTTCTTCGTCAATATCTTTAGGGGGTTCAAAAACGGGATCGTCTCCATATAAATATTCGTGGTTCTTTAAGAATTGCCCTAATTTCGATGTTTCCGGTAGACTTTGGCTCATTTTTAATAGGTGATCTCTAAACCCGTTGGCAAGAAGAATCGAGTATGGAACCTCTTCGAACTTAATTCTTTTGACTCTTGGTTCCTCGTGTTTGACCAAAGATTTCTGGAACTCTGTGTACTTTTGGTCCCATTCCTCAACAGACCCAACTTGGTCAAAATGTGGAAGCCTGGAAAACACGATATCGGTATTTTCCTCTAATTCCTTAAATATTTGTTGGAAATCACCCACACAATTCCAACATATGATCAGGTCAAAATCATCAAGATCAGGGAAATGAGGCACTTTATCTACATCCTCATCGTCATCATCAGCTTCTTCTTCTTCCATTTGCTGTTCTTCCTTTTGCTTATCTTCTGCTTCTTTTTTGGCTGGTAAAAGTAGACCCTTCTTCTCCAATGCCTCTTCACCAGGAGGAGACAATAGATCAAGCAAGTTTCCAGTTCCAGGGATGCCTCTCTTCTTTTGGAAAATTCCTCGTTTATAGCCCAAGAGACAGTCTTCATGAAGCCAATCTTCACCGCAGCTGAAGCCAAAGTAGCACTGTAGCATGTTTCCGGTTTCCTCTAGCGGATTGTACGGCCGGTGGCACGAACAGAAAAGGCCCTTGAAGTTCTGGTTATATTCATTTGACAGTGAAGGAATGTCCTCGACCTTCCCACCAATCTGGCTAGTAGTATAGTTTCCACGTTCAGAAACAGCAGAAAGAGAACCCACGGATCCAGTTCTCATTCTTGGCCCTTCGGGTGAAGAAGCTGCTTGTCTCTGTCTCAATCTACAGACTCCATTCACCAGCTTTGCCATTCTAGTGGTTCCACAATCGCATACAAATCGTCTTTTGGCAAATAATTCCACTATATCGTGTGTAGAATGGCATTGGATCGAGCACGAGTAACACACGCCAATTGGCTGGTCATCATTATCTTTGGAACACGTTAAACAAGCGTAGATGGGCTGACGCAACTCCCCTTTGTTGTAGGTACACTCGTTTGGATCATAAGGCATGATACGACGGGCCTCCCGCTCAAGCAAGAGCTGGGACTCAATGTATTCTTGGGCAGTGACTCCGTCTGTCATTGTCAATGGACGAAGTCAGAAGGATTGGGTATGGAGGAAATAGATGGGATAGTCTGGTTTGAAAGTATACAATCAGTAGAGAGATAGTATGGGATGTGTACAGGAGAGTGGCTACTTAGCGAGCAATGGGGGTATCATTTACAGAGCAATAGTGGGAGGTTAGTGAGGGGCTTAGCGAGAGAATGGTGGTGAGCACTGGAGTTAGCGAGAAAAATAGTGTCAAGAGAAGGTGGGTTATTGGTGAGATAAACGAGGTCCAAAGTGAGGGATACTATGATGGAAGTGGTACTAAGGACCATGTGGTTGTTTTCGTAGTTCTTGCCGTAGATATCCGAGATGGGGGGAGGTATAAAATTTCAGATATTTTCCAGACTTTAGTCTAGGCTGGTTCCACTAGCCTTTAAGGTCTCACTAGTAATAAAGGCCACTACAACCAGATAAAACTTTTGATACGGTTTGAACTGGCAATAGACTTATATTCGAATAGAATTGCTTTGCTTTAATCGAACTACACAGGAGACATTCCCTTTAAGCTGACCACCAAGTAGCTCAAGTACACATTCTCGCACTCAGTAGTTCCCATGATAGTACCAAAGAGTTTGTTACTTCAAGTCTTTTGGTGTCTACATCCCAACCCAAATAGGTCTTTTCTAATTATATATATTTAAAATACAAATGTCCGCCTTGCGGTTTATGATACACAATCACTGTGAACATGCAATCTTATTCTTCTCAAACCCGAACGATGCTTGCGAACTATTGGTATGTTGATCACCCTTCATTTCGGTATTTGACTTCAATACGAAAATGGTAATGAAGTAATACATGGCTTAAAACTCATAACTTACTTTCTTGGATGGTTAAACTATTGTTTTTTTTTTTTTGTCCTTCTTGTTTATGAATAAATTTCTCATTAACTTGAATGTTGGTAGATATTGTCATGAGATGAGAACTTTATTCTAAAGAAGCAATTTCCTTGACAATTTCGTCGTAACCTTCTCTATATTCATCAGTCTTGTCAGCGTTCTTCTTACTCTTTCCTCCACCTGGAACAACCATAACACATGAGGTAGGTCTCTTGGTAGCACCAGCAGAACCTAAATCTTCTTTAGATGGAATGAATACAAATGGAACAGCGGTGTCTTCACATAGAACTGGGATATGGGAGATCACATCGGCTGGAGAAATGTCACCAGCAATGATAACCAAACCCTTTTCACCCTTTCTTAATGATTTAACAACTTCCTTGACACCTCTCTTGACATGCTTAGCTTTGGATGCTTTCTTAACAGTCTTCAACACTTTTTTGTTCAACTTTTTTGGAGCAAGTGGCTTGGCAAATGGCAAGACAGCACTCAATCTCTTTTCATAGTTATCTTCTGATCCGGCGTCCTCGCTCTTGCTGACCTTTTCCTTCTTAGCCATTTTGGGGTTTGTATAGATTCAAGAGATGGTTTTTCCATTCTGAAAAATTTATGGCGATGGGGCGGTGCGCGCACGTCCCACCATCGATATAGCGACTGCACAAACCACCCCACTCTATCAACCCCCAATACCAAATGTCTGACAGGTACAGAGGTCGAAAAAGAAAGAGAGTGGCGCCAAATGTCACGGTTGGGGCGCAGCTTCAGATGGACGAGCCGATTCCTCCAACTGAAGCGGTTCCAGAAGACGAAAAGGTTGTGAACTACCTCAAAAAGCTCAAGAAGGATCACCAAGCTCACCAACCAACCAACACATTCATCAAGATCGTGGTATCTGCCACAGAATCGCAGTTCTTTGGGGCGGAAATCGTTGGTTCACTTAAAAAATGGTTTGGGATCCATGAAGTGACGGTTTCTGCTGCAGTAATAGGATCAATTGATCGTTTTGTCACCTTGGTAGGAGAATTCCAAGAGATCGTACGAGGAGCATTATACGTGGCATTTGTGTTGACTGCCAAATTAAACAACTTCACCAAGAGCAACTTGTATACCTTAAAATCAGCCAATTATAGAATAAGCGTTCTTCTTCCTCCAAGTATATCCCATCCAAGAGGAACTTCACTGGTGAGTGTGACAGTAACCAAGTCTCACCATATGGTGGGAACAGAAGTACTTGATTTATTGGCCATCAAAGGGGACTTCACAGGAGCATTTCACACTCTAGTAGAGCTTGCAATCGATACCGCCAAGGTGGCATACCTTGAAGATACAAAGATCAGCCAGGTGGGATTGTTTGGTAATGTCACCGATCCAAACTTCTTCCAAAGATCCGACAAAAAAGAAGATATACTAGTGAAGAACAAGGCAGTGATGGATAGTTACGTGGCCGAACAGCTAGCAAACTAGTGCCATAGAAATCCTGATAATGCTGAGACTAATGATAAATACAGACAGATAACTACATATGGACCACAGAACGGTTGCAATATTATTGATAATCATGAAGATTCATTGTCTGGATCGGGAATCCTTATCTGTGGATAAAAGAATGGTCGCTTTCCAGAACTTGTGTGCTCTTCACATAGTGACGGTTTGAGTTCCATCCTTTTGGCTCGTCTTATCACCTCCATTCAGCACCAAGTGCTCCCAAAAGGTATATGAAGATTATATTAAGTATTGAGTATTTGGTATAGTTGAATCAAAAGTTAATGAAATGATGTAGAACAAATTGATCGGTTGGAAAGGCGGATGGTGTTGCTTTTTGGATTCGTCGGTCTATTCTTGCTTATGTTTCTGTGGTTGTAATTTCGTGTGTATTTATAGTTTTATTGGATGCGAATAACCAGCTTTCTATGGTTTTCATCCATTGGTTTTAGAAACTGGAATTGCCCAAGGTATTCTTGAGCATCAAAATAATTATTCTATTCGGCTTGGAACTTGGTTTTATAATTACTGGTGTATGGACAATAATTCTTGGGATGTCATTCTAGTTCACGTTCCTGATTTCCCAACCAAAGCATGGCTAGTTATAAAAGGTATAAATAGCCAATTAATCCCTCTTCCACACACACACACTCTCTCTCTCTCTCTCTCTCTCTCTCTCTCTATTTACTTTCCTTTAATTATAAGTTACTACAGTTGTTACCTCAATACATACAATCTATTAGACGGTACTTAAAACAATACATAACAACTTTTCTGAACTGCAATGTTATTTACCAGACTTTGGTTGTTGGATCCACAACTTCTAGTCACAATGAAAGAATTGATGAACAATTCAAAATTAGCCTTAAAAAAATCTCAACTCTAGACCTTTTCAAATTCAGCACCCTTAATCTTTCTAGAGATAGATGCAACTCTATCACCTAATGATAATGCTAAACCTTGACCCTTGGATCTGATTCTGACGTGACCAATGATTGGACCATCAGTTTGTTGTTCAATACACAAATTGGCCAAGGCATCTTCACCAAATGAAGATCTTGAATACAAGTTAGCGGATAAGAATTGACATTCTTCTCCAATAATAGCACCAGGAGTCAAACAGTTCATATTGGTACCCTTTAATAATTCTTCCAAATATTCCTTTAAAGAAGAAATTTGTGATTTAATGGTTATCTTGTTTTCCCATTCGAATTCATTCCACATCTTACGGAATTGACTTTCGGTACATGAAGCTGGTTTGATGTAATCCATAATATCAACATGAACGTCGTTCAAAATAACAATAGTGGATTCATCAGAGTGTTGACCATCATAAACAATGTTACCAAAGATCACACCAGTATCAGCAGAAGTAACCTTGATGGTAGTTTGAAGCTTGTAGAATCCATGTGGACCAATATTAGCAGTTGCTGGCTTATCAACAACTTTCAAGTCACCTAAAGTGGCAAATTCAACCGATAAGTTTCTTAAAGTAGAAGTGGTTTGATTAACCAATAACACATCCAAGACAACATCGTATTGGTGTACCTTAATGAATGCTTCCGCATATATAGGATCAGAGAAACCAGTTAATTGTAAGATCTTGTTTAATCTAGAAGATAAGTCTTCCTTCTTCAAATCATTACCAGATGCTAGAGTGATATCATCAACATCAGAAGATTTGGAGTTACCACCATCCTTATCGAATTGTCTGAAAACAATAGAATCATCAATTTGTTCAACATGTTGGTTGAAGTCTTTAGCTTCAGCTTCAGCCTTTTCACGTTCTTGTTGTTCGATTTGACTTTGGAATGCATCCTTAGTATCATCCAAGAAACCAGATTGAATAATTTCAACATCTTCTTCATCGTTCAATAATCTGATGTATGATAAAATTCTATCAGCAGAATCTTCATCGATCTTCTTGGTGACGAATTGAGATTCACCAACTCTTAAGATAGAGACCATGATTAACAAAGCTTCGGCTTTCAAAGCATTTAAGAACTTTGGTTGAGTTTTAAGACGTTGTAATCTTAAAACAAGCTTGACCAAAGTAGATGAAAGAACAGCACCAAGATAAAAGTCACCTGATAAAATCAATTTACGGATTGGTGGCTTTTCATCATCTTCAGAGTTTGTATCAACTTCGGCAGTCATAGCATTTTCAGTGGCATAGGTACCATCAGGTAAAACAACGGGACCTTTCTTTGGTTTGTCAGAACGTTCATTTTCTTCTGGTTCTTCCTTCTTGTTACCTTCCAAAGCCTTCTTTTCACTGGCTAAGATTGGAACCTCACCAATACTGGATCTGATATATTTCCAAGAATCTTGAATTAATTTTTCTTCCAAAGAATATTCACCAATGATCCATAAAGAACCACGGAAAACCTTACCACTCTTAACAATTGGTAAAACTTCAATTAATTTGGTTATTATAGATTCTCTTAATTTAGGGAATTTTTCAATGACTTCCTTAACGAAAGTTATAACTTCATAAGCAGAAGAGGTGTTCAAATCACCTAAAGATTCTAATAATAAATCAACAACATTGGTAGCAACTTCAACAAATCTGATAGCCAATTGATGGATGGCATTGATTAATAATTGTCTGTATTCAGAAGTCTTGTCTTCGCTAATAGATGCAGTTCTTTGAAGTTCATTCTTTAATAACTTGACAATATCTTCAACGTTTCTATTAGTAACGAATTTCAAGGTAACTTCAAGAGCCTTTTTACGGACTTCAATATCTTGAGAAGATAAGACTCTTAAAACTTCCAAGGATAAATCCTGTAAAATTCCTGGGTGGTCCTTGTGAAGTTGGTCAATCTTATCCAAAGTAATAATCTTGACATTATTATCAGATTCCTTGATGGCAAGGTTAATAAACTTTTGACCAACTAATAAAATAGCTTGTTGGTTGGTAGTTAAAGTAGTCAAAGTGTTGGCAGCTTCGTAAATAACAACGTTAGAAGAAGAACTTTCAACAATTTCAGTAACCAATTGGGTATATTGTTGTTTTAAAGAAGGGTTTTGAGCGGAATCTTTACGAATGAATTCAAGGAAAGCTAATTGTAATAATGGATCCAAAGTTTCAATAACATCAATGTTATCTTGAATATATTGTAAAGCTGCGGTTCTGTTCAAATCACCTAAACAAATGAAACCGTTTCTTTTACAAACAGAATCGGATTCTTCATATAAGAACTTGTAAATTAATTCATCAGTATCAGGAGATAAGTGATCGGAAACCTTATAAATGGAGTAAAGAGCAAAGACTGCGTTCTTTCTGACATAAGCATGACGGTGTTCAAGACATTGACGGACATTTGGAACCAAAGTTTCTAATAATTCCGGTTCTTTCAATTTGGTCAAGTATTTCAAAGTACTACCTCTAATATATTCATTGGGATGTTGTAAATCTCTTTGAATGGAGTTACATACCAAAATCATTTCGTGTCTCATTTTACCATTTTCATCTAATTTGGCACATACTTCCCAATAAAAGTATAACAAACGTTTCAATTCTTTGTTTCTAGAAGGCATGACAAATCTAATGATATGCATCAATAATTCAGGCATACTGTCGCCGTTAAGGATGGTGATCAAGATCTTCTTCATAGTGGCGATCTTGACCTCTTCCAGGCCCTTTTCCAACAAGTTTTTGAACTCATTGAGTGTGGTCTTACTGGCGGCGTTGGGATCATAAATCAAGGTGTAGCCGTCCATGGTGAAGGATTAATTGGTCAATTCGGGCGGGATTAAAACGCAGATAAAAGTGGCCAGTTAACACGACGCGAGGGGTTTGTGGGTAGAGGGGTAGTAAAGGTCAAAGAGCTAGGCTCACGATAGTGGATGGTTCCTGGCTTTGTTTGGTGATCTAATTCGACGTGTTGGCTTTTTCGTTGGGCAGGCCACGACAGAGAGGGTGTCTCGTCACGTGATAAACACGATACACGAATCAAATTTGCAAAGAAGGCCTTAACGAGGGACAGTCAACAACAAAATCGTAGTTCACGTGGATTGGCTGTAGGTGGCGCTTGTGGTGCTATTGGGGTGTTCAGCTGGCACTAAAATTGGATTATCAAGACTATTCGTATATTGGAATGGGATGGTTGGAGCTGGTGGTGGTCTGGCACCCTGATATCATTGATACCCACCAGGTGGCTCAAGATCACGTTGTTAGTGTTGAAGTGGGAAGTGAGAGATACAGAGAAAGCAGTGCAAAAGATCCGGTGATGTGAGGATCGGGCCAATTGACAGTGCGTGTTACCAGTCACTCCAACACATACTACGCTACTGAGACCAATGAAATCAAGACTACCAGGAAGTATCAAGTTCTAGTACCTACTTCTACTTGTACTGTACCAGGTACAGTCAAGCTGTTCTACTGGAGCATGTATTCGTTATTATGAATAGATTACGTAATTGGGTTCAAAGAATATGGATTAATAAGATGTCAGTTTGTTCTCCATTCTAATTAACTCAGTTGTTGTTCTAGGACCGCTAATTGGAGGTCCATTGTATAAAATTGTCTAGGATATTTTAGTTCATATGGTTTGACAGTGGATGACTATGGTTCTAATCACTATCGGAATTATCAGGGTTGGCAAGGAATAATCTTGGTCTTTCTTCGTCTTCAAAGATACCATTCTTTTCAACATCAGTAGTGTCTTCTTCCTCTGCGTCTTCTTCTTCGTCATCATCATTTTTGTACCCTGGATGTTGATAGTATCCACCCATACCACCATCAGAAATACTTCCTGATGACGATGAAGAAATAGATCTTCTTGTAGATACAGTGCCCATACTTTGAGAATCAGAGGTCAATGCCGAAACTTGGGTTGTGGTTCTCACCAACGAGCTGTTTCTAGAGACATTGGCCAAAGAAGCAGGAGCTGCAATACTTGAACTTGAAGATTTGGAGTCACTGAATGGACTCTTGACAATACTACTTGAGGCCATTGATTTAGGTCCCAAGTTAAAGGAAGCCAGGTCTCCATCATCGATTTCTGATGCCAATAATCTTGGCTGTAAGTGGCCATGTTTCAACTCAACACCACTCTTCTTAGATCTTTGAAGACCGGTGGCTCTTCTATTAAACTTCCCGTTACTAGAGTACTTAGCATTCGCATCCATGGGAGAAATACCAGTTGGAAGTTTCCATTTTCCTGGACCTGATTCATTAAAAGCAGTACCAGCATACTTTCTAATACTAGTAACATAATTGGATCTTTCTCCTTCACCTGGCATAAGATTAAGACTCTTTTTCAATGTAGCAAGATTGACATTACGGAAAGAATTGGAACTTCTGAGCGAACTGATAGAGCTGGATGGACGATGCGATCTATTCACAGTAGAAACACCAGTTGTGGTGGATTGGGTGGTTCCAGTGGTCTTGGCTCTGGTAAGAGCTTCATTAGAGTCAAAAGTAGTACTATTGGTTCTAACCAGCAAACGGGTAGGGGTATGAGAAATGGTGTTTGATTTCATAGCTGGAACTGAACTGGTATTGCTTGTAATAGGGTTTATTTGAAGGATCTGTGACAGACTGGGGCTGGATCTTCTATTAGACTCAAAAGTGTCAACACTTTTACGGAATTCAGAATTTTGAAATGCTTGATCATCTTTTTCTTCTTTTGGAGAATCTTTAAGAAAGTTATCATACGATACATCGGCATCATACTCTGAAGGCACTGGGGATTCGAATGGATCGTTGGCTGGGTATGGTACATCCGCAATGGGGTAATTAGCTTGGGAATTGGTGGTAGAAATAGAATTGGAGTTGGTATTAGAAATGGTGTTATTAAGTGATTCGTTGTAGTTGGAACTGTCATTATAGTTGGAACTGTCTGAATCGGTCATTTTTCTTACAGATGTGTCATAGAAGTCGTTATTAAAATCAGATATTTCCATCATTGGAGGAGATCTTGAAAGACGAAGTTGAGGTGTAGAATCGGAATTGTAGTCATCAGACTGGAAATTGAACGATGAGTCGTTTCCATTTAGTCTCATATAATCAAGTTCACTTTCCACGGTGCCTATTATATCGTCGAGGTTTGTATTTGAAGTGTCTGGTTTACTGTTGTCAGTTTTAGTTTCGGCATTAAAGTACTCTGATGATGAGGACAGATCCTTGAAAGTGGGAGGAGGTTTTCTGCGGAGATTTGATGATGGGGTGGTGGTTGGAACTGGACTCAATCCTCTGTCGACCAAACTAGGCTCTGTGGATCCTGTTCTGGCACTGGATGGTGTTTTTATGGGAGATCTAGATGGGGTGGTTGTTGTTCTCAATGGGGACTTTTCTAATGGACGAGCACCATCACGGACCAACAGCTTGGCAGGACTTGGATAGCTGGAGTTCAGTTTTAAGGAGCTGTCTGACTTTTTGTTCACCAATACTGGCTTTAATAGTTTCGAAGAACCCGTACTTGGTTTGACGACTGGTGATGATTTTGGGACTGGCGAGGACGATGATGGTGGAGGATATTGAGCGTGTCCATGGCCATGGTTGAAGATGGAAGATATTCTAGACCCAAAGAGGGACCGTTTATCTTTTTCCCCAGACATTGTGTGGGGGTTACCTTTTGGTTTAGGTTAAGGAACGTGTAGTGTAGAGTATATAAAATTTGAGCTGGTTTTCTGGTGCGATCGCAGTACTGAGGAAGATGGACCAATTTAGTGAGGTGGAACAAGGAGGAGAGTAAAGCAGGTTTGAGAGTATACAGATGGGGTGATTGAGCTGGGGGTATTCTTTGCGTGTGTTTTTTCTACATTAGCTACTTTTCTAAGCAAGAACTGTGTCGTTTAGGGTGGTTATTATAGGCATAGTGTATGGCTGGTGGGAGCATGGGGGAGACTAGCGAGCCCTCGCTAGATGCACCGCGACAAAGGTTGTGGTCTCACTACAAGTTCTTGGTAGGGATAGGAGGGTTCAGGGACACCTTAGAGATGTAAAAAAATGCAAGGACTCCAGCCACTTGACTCTCAAACACGGCTTCAGGATTTGTAGTGTATCGCACCATAGCTGAAACAATTAGGTGGGTAGCGCATTGACATTTCGATGTCATATCTTGATATTTGAAAAAAATGACAAAATTGTAGAATTAGCAGAAATGACATTCAATGGTACAAAAAACCAACAAAACACTCCAAACAAAAATTAACACCATGAAAAATCGTAGTTCGAGCATTATAACAATTCTTACATTAAGAAAGCTCAAATAAAGTGGAAGCACTATCTTTAGCTCTTTTAGCACTTTTAGCCACTTTTAGGTCTCTTAGCTCTCTTAGCTCTCATATTTCTTCACTATGATATCAGGTAAATTTCGCAATCATCTCAACCCACCTTCCACATAATCCCAGATACTGTTATCTACCATTTCATAAAATTCCACTCTGTTCACATCCAAAAACCCGTACCTCAATATACATGCAAAGAACCATCTTTTTTTCTGTTTACGTCTCTTCTCCACTGTTTCTTATTCCCTTATCTCTAACTGGCTTGTTCCCCCACATACAGTCCGCGAAACACTAAACCACCTCGTTTATACAACAGGAAACCGAACCAAACCAAACCAAACCAGTACCACATCTAACCATCCAGACCAACCGAAGCCGGCGATACCCTTTCCCGTCCACCATATAACCTGCTCATTACATCGCCATGTACAATGAAGGGAAACTTCAAACCATTAGGGCCATTTCCCTCCGAAACCTCTACTTGTCACCAACACACAATCAGTCCGATCCGAAGCGATACAAGTCCATTGAAGGGATGCAGCCTCGACGAATGAGTCTCATTCAGTCCTTACCAGAACTTGAACGGCCTGGCACCCATACCGAGCTTTTCGATATCAATAGTCGTACTTTGGTCGATTCCTTTGTTACTTTACACCTAATCGATCTGGAGAAGGTGGTTTATGTCAGTGAAGTCCGCCAATGTAACATGAATCCGGACTTCAGCGAGATATCGCTTCCGTTGATCCCAAGAAAGACCCATAAAGTCATTGTCAAAGTCTGGTGTCGTAATTGTCTTACTTCTCTGCCTTGGACCTTATTACTGGTGATGAAATTAGACTTGCGAAAATTGGAATACTTTGGTCAATCCCTCGACAATTTGGAAGACTCATTCAGGGAAAACTCCATTATAATTGATATGAATGGTAAACTATTCACTATTCCCAAATCATTAAGCGTGAATCCCGAAAGAATACGAAAAAAGTCTCGTACATTTTCCAATAAAACTCTGAATTCATATACTTTTGACCAATTGAGGTCCCTTAACAGTTTAGCAAGATCATTACAAGAACTTACTTTGACCAAGCATCGGCTATCTCGCCAAATAACAGAGTCCATCGATGTTTTGGACCACTCATCGTCCATTAACAATATCAATATCAGTATCAATAAATTAAAGAGTCAAGTGCATGTTCTTGAAGAATATACCACCAAGCAAAAATCCAGAAATGACACCATATCTTCAGAAATATTAGGCACCAAAATTCGTATAAATCAAGTCAAAGATTTATCTCGAGACAAAAAGAATTCAATTATAGAAATGAGCAAGACTCAAACAGAATTGACCCAAGCACAAGTCGATCCAATCAAAGAAGCATTAGTCACTTCTGTATACCCTTCAATTGTTGAGCAGTTACAGGTCTATACAAATGTGATCAAAGAAGTTTTTACAATAGATAATATCAATAATAGTGTGAAATTTAGCATTTTGGGAGTTCAATTTCCTTCCAGTCTTAAAGAATTATTGGATATATGTTACTATAACAAAGGAGATTTAGGAACTCCTATTGAACACCCAAATGAACATGTTCATCATGAAAATATCAACAAGGTTAATACCGGATTATCATATATTACACAATTGATGAATATCTTGGCCCATATCACCAATACCAACCTTAAGTATAAAATGATAGTTTACGGAAACGAGAGCATAATAATCGATCCGATTGGTGAAAATGGTACAAGCTATCCATTGTACTATGACGCAATGACCACCGAAAAATTGAACATCAGCTCGGAAGTTTCTGGAGGTCAATTAATGAAAAACGTGGATTTTGAGCAAGGATTGAACATGTTGAACAAGAATTTGTTTCTGTTAATCAGCCATGTGATCGATAGCTATGAAGAGTTGAGAGGTAGACAAGGTCTGGAGTTGGGCATTCCTCTTGATTTTCCTGATAACTTTTTGTGGAATTTGCAGTATTTGATGTTGTTTATTACTGCGAATTGAAAATTGCAAAAACAATTGTTAATTATTTTAGCAACTCCAAGTTGGTTTGAAAAGTCAACTAATTAAATTGGAAAGTTCTTTTAATTTTGTTTCAACCTTTCATGTTGTTATCGGATTAAAAAAGACCCTCTCTGGTGGCCAGACCATACACACATTTCAGCTGGATATGACTCTGGAAAGTTGCAAAAAAGACTCTTCTCGTTATCGCTGCAAAGTGGGTTATATATGGATCCCAAATATTTTCATGGGCTGGATGATCCCGATTGGATGGCACCAGATAGCAGCAAATGGATTGTACCTCTCTTAAACTTGATTTTTTTTTTTAAACTAGTGGGGATACAGCATATATAAATCTTTTAAGGTTCGAAACCAAATATAGAATGTTTATAACGTCCTTGGTTAATTTCTGATTAGTTTCTCTGATTGCACCTATGGCCACAGAGCTCCTTATCTTACCTTTTGCCAAGTCCAAGCACTAAATAATACATCTAATTATAATCAAGTTAGCATCACAGTCTATTTTTGATATTTCGTTATCATGGAATGGTTAGTAGTCTGGTAAAAGCATAATCGCACCTGAAATTGATTATAAGTGCGAAACAAATAGCGAAGGGGCTTTCAAAATATTCAATATGCATATTATGAGGTTACTAAAAATTGCTAGTTTATTGGCCATTCCAAAGCTTAAGCTTAGGCGAGTGTTGAGATAAATTGCCCCTCGCTTTGGCTAATGTTGGAACAAGATGTTTCGTGGTAACTTCCACGCCATCTAATTCTACGGCATGACATTCTTGGCTCTTTTTGGTTGCATGGTTATGTACCTTAATTTGGGACAATAAGAATTTCGCAATAATCTAATTCAGTTTGACACAATAGTGTCAATGCTTCGCAATAATTTCAAGGACATCATAGAGGTAAATGATTGATAAGGGAGTCAGTTGTGGAGACCGACTCTAGTTTCTATTGTCATCAACAATAGCAGCTAGTCTGGGTGGTATTGATTTAGATAATCAATATTAATGCTGGAGAACCTCGCTTCAATAATTTCCCCATAATTATGTCAAGATTGCATGGATCAACGGTTTCTAAAATTAAAGTTACCTGGCAACTTCTTCCGCTTCCGTTTCTGATATGATAAGACCACAATAATATTTTCTAGGGGGGTGTGTCGAAACGGTCTTCCCCGCTAGTCTTGCAGAAGTAGATAGCTAAAACGTCGGAGGGCTTAGTTCTGTCTGGGACGGCATCTCTATATACTGATTGTTGACTTCAAGCATGAGAACGCCCCAAAGCTCGAGATCTCTTTGCAACTGGCTTATTTCTATCAATGTGAAGCTGATAAGAACAGCGGCTTAGGTTTCGGGTCAAATGTTGTTGGTACTTCTGGGTTTAACCGACTGACTCTGATTCTTCAACCATACCAATTTCATCATTAATGGTGAAAACTTCAAGTAAAACTATTCGATGAAATTGCACTTTCCCAATGACTATAAAAGACTAGCTATTTAACTTATGTTCTTGTTCAATATCCACAATCACAATGGTTTCTGTTTCCTTCTACACCTTATTCGCTCTTGCAACTTCTATCAACGCACTTGTTCTTCCAAATCTCGATACTAGAGATGGTGGTAAGTACATTGAAGCTCTGTTCAATGTCAATCGAAAAATAGATGATTACGCTGCTGCTGAGTTGTTTGGTGCCAATTCCAAAAGAGGTGATGTTACTTCCTCTATCTATAACCAATATACTTTCTATAGTATCGATTTGGAAATTGGTTCCAACAAACAGAAAATTACTGTGGATGTTGATACTGGAAGCTCTGATTTATGGGTAGTTTCTAAGGATGCTCAATGTGACGACTGTAAGGGCCTGGGAACTTTCGACTCTTCCCTGTCTACTACCTGGAAGGATCTTCATCTTCCATACTCACTCACGTATATTGATCACACTTCTACCAGTGGTACATATGGTACTGATGATGTTACTGTTCCAGGTGGTGCCACTGTGAACCTTCAATTTGCTGACTCAAACAAAACCTCTCTTCACCATGGTATTCTTGGCCTTGGTTTAATCAGTGAAGAAGCAAGATACTACAATGATCTTCCAGGTGTTACTGATTACCCAAACCTCCCTTACCAATTGAAAAACTCTGGATACATTGGCAAAGCTGCTTACTCGTTGTACTTGAATGCTCCAGGTACCAATTCAGGTAACCTTCTTTTTGGCGGTATCGACAAGGCTAAGTACACTGGTACTTTGACAACTAAGAAAGGTTTCTCAACCAAAAGACTTGGAATTGATGTTGATTCTGTTGAAGTCAATGGAAAGAGTTATAGTATTTCTGGTGCTACCATTTTTGATTCTGGTTACTCCTTCTCTGCTTTACCACAAGACCTTCATGATGCTATTCTTAGTCAATTGGTAGAGGATGGTGACAACTTGAGCTGTACCCAACCAGACAAGGATGTTACTTTCACTATTGGTGAAACTACTGTTGACGTTCCATACTCCAACTTTGTTTACAGGTGGAATGGTGCTTGTAGGTTCACCCCAAGTGTTTCTGATGCTCAAAATTTCAACAACATGCCAACCTTTGGTGATGACATTTTGAGAGAGTTCTACGTTGTCTACAATCTTGAAGATAACACCATCGGTGTTGCACAAGCTGAGTTTACCGATGCCACCAATATTGTTGCCATTTAACCAGCCTGATGATTGAATAGTAAGTGTTGGCCGTAAGGTGAAGGGTAGCAGATTTTGCAGCAATTGATTATAGGTCACTCAATATTGTGGAACGAAAAGGTGAAAAAGTTTAGTTTTTTCCACGGTCGTTGCGTTGATGTGCTTGATAGTGCATGATTTTGCATCGTGCTGGTTCGGTGGTGTCGTAATTATGTTTCGTAAATATATGCTATGCAGATCTAGTAACCAAACGCAGGTTTTGACGTACAGTGTTTATCCGAGTGCTCTCTTTGACCAGATGTGGGCAACAGCTACTATGAACTCCTGGAAAAGAAGTACTTCCAACTTCGCCCACTTATGACTCTTAGCCAAACGTATCTTTGACGAAATTGCTTCTACTTCTAAAGTGGGCCACACAAAGACTACAGTTACCTGTTTGGTAGCATTTTCAACAGCCTCAAAACTTAAACGGGAATTAAATCGATGCACTCACAAGGTGAGAACGCATTTTGACTAACATAAAGTACAATACAATTGACCTAGTACATGGCACTTTCCTTGTCTATATACAAGTGATTTTGAAGCTTCAGATTGGGCTTTAACTAGCGTCATCGTATTGGTCTGGCCCACGAGAGGATGACTCACAGAATCCGACAAGTATTACGCTAAAATTCAGTAATTCATTCTGTTGCGTTTTCTGAATGTGACTGTTGCTACCACGAAATCATGACTGTGGCATGAAAGAATTTCAACAGGTCTTTCTCGTCACACGACACAAGGTGAATCCGCTGGCACACCAAGCATCAACACTCTGACGGGGGGAGGGTCTAACAAGTGGAATTTGCGCACTAGGAATAGAACAAAAAGCCGAGTTCGTAACGGACTGATATCTTATACGAGAACAATGTTCATAATTTGGATCTAAGGATAAGAACAAGCTACCGCTTCATATATTATTACGGGGAGAAATATTAAAATTATAACAAAGCAACAGCAATGGCACCGAGGAAAGCTCCACCAGGGACAATATAGGAGGCACCATTACTGGAATTTCTTTCAGATCTGGAAGAACCAGAAGCGGAAGAAGAGCCAGGTCTAGAAGAGGACGTCCTGGAGGAGCCAGATCCAGATCCAGAAGTAGTTGGGCCTGAGGTAGCAGCATTGGAGGAAGCACCAGCAGTAGAAACTGGAATATCAGCTTCCGCAGCTAACACAGTGTACCATGGTAATTCTTGAGCAAAGCTTCTGAAGTCATCAACGTCAATATCGGAACTATCCAACAAGGTGGTGTATGAAGTATCGGTGTAAGTTCCAACTCTTCTGGCCAACTCGGGGATACCAGGAGGAACGTCATCAGCAGTACGTAAAAAGTTTATGTATTGACGAGGGCTTTGTCTTAAGTCGGAGACTAAGGCAGTTAAAAGAGCAGCATCTTGAGATTCAACAGCATACACAGATGCAGTTAATGTAGCAAGGAGGATAAGAAGTTGCATTCTGACTATGAGGAAGGGTATTTGAATTGATTTGAATTGATTTAAAATGATATTGAATAAGTAGGATATTTTAGTACATATATACTTCCATCAGCATCTTGAAGATGATGGGGGTTACAAAGATGATCTTCGTCGGGCATAGACTGCATACGCTTTCCCAAAACGGGAACAATACAACCGAACTGATTTTATGTCTACATAAACTATAGGCAAAGAATATGAATCTTGCGTATGGAATCTGCTTAGGATCTTTTTTGACGGCAAGTAGAGAGCATTTTTCTTACAACTAGACAAGTTTTAGGTAGTAAAAAGTTAGTTTGGTGAACCGAGCCTTGACCAAGAGGCTAAATTTAGATATTGATATCATAAACAATCTTCGCTTCAGTGTCTAATAATGCAACGAAAACGGGAAGAAGATGGACTCCTGATCCCGAATAGGCAATATTGTGTCGTGCGACATTTGTCTCTTACATGACATGAGTGCATCAGTAGGCGCAAGCTTTTGAAGCAGAACCGCGCCCCCACACACCAGATTTATAGACATCTGGTGTGACAGTGCCACTCCTTGTGTGGGTGTGTGCACTAACTAAAACAATAGTAATTACTAATCTAAGGGCGCTACTTATCTCTATTTTTAAGTATGGGTTTCCACAGCCTCCATGACACGAGATGTAAATGTTTCCCTAGTCTTAGCTGATTTTCCAGACTCAATTGTACAATTATATTTCCTATTTTTATCAGCAATTGAATTGGTATTTTGCTTGGTTTATTGCAATTGGATCCATGGAAATATTTGTTAAAGTTGTACTGCTTATAATTTTATGTAACAACCACCACCTTCACTAAAGTTGAATAGTCCATCAATCAAATCTTTGATGGTTCATAATATCAACTAGAATAAACCTTATAATTAATAAGAGAGTGCGTTCACCCTGTATGTGTTGAAGACTTTTTCACTTATGTGGTGAATATTTTGCGGAGTGGAAAATCTGGAGAAATGGAACTGTACTGGGGAACAACCAGAACATCAAGAATTGAGGTTTTTGTAGAAGCCAATTACACTCTTTTTATCTAGAGGTGTTCACGATCACTTCGAAGAAGTAGGAATCAAATGGTTGATCATTGTGTTTGAACTCCTGAGATAAATATAATAAGCAAATGGTGAGAATATAGATATAGGGTGGTTCTGAAATTGCAAAACATTAGGGAGATTGGAAAATGGGTAGTTTTTTGGCGTTGTTGCTCACGCGTTGCAATCATAGAACCACAATTGTGTGTGAGGTAATTACGAGATTTTAATGGAAGCGGGTACAAAGATTTTGGTTAGACTAATTATTCCGTTTTAAGAGCCAGAGCCTTGAGACTTAGATCTTTCGTACTTTAGTTCGTAAGTTTCGCTCTTGGCCCAGGTGGTCGCAACCATAACCAAATGCAGACCATATGTATTGTAATGTAGACCTTGCATACAGAGAATGCATGGTTTAAGGTATATCTTAACAGGGTTTAATATGTAATAGAAGCACTTACAGGGAGAATACAGAATATAGTGTCGTCGATAAAAAAGAAGTAGCCAATTGAGTCTAGGTCCAGTGTCCTATTTAATTTTAGGGTGTGGTGTGTAAATATGGGCAGAGGTTTCTTCTTCAGTTCACCCCAAACCTTATGCACCCATGGAGATTATTTTTGGCGGCAATTCGCAATCGCTGCAAAATAAATAAGTGCCTAGACGTTTCAACTCAATTGGGGGATTTGAAGAATTAACCTTACGAGTTTTGAACAGAAATTAATTATCGGTACCGAAATCCACCCATAAATCAACTTCAAGTGACATTGAAGACCCTCCAATTGACTATTTTAACATACTAATTGAACGTGTATTATTAAAAGAATCGCGACTAGCACGAATACAACTAGACTATATAGTTTATAATAAAACAAGACCTGCTAAGACTGCTAAGCCAGAAGAGCCATAGGCAGCAGCAGCGTAACCACCAGCACTAGAAGAACTACTTTCAGAACCAGAATTAGAACCTGAAGAAGAGGAATCTTCATCTTCGCCAGCAGAAGAAGAAGCACCTCTACCACCAGCAGAAGAGGATTCTTCATCATCACCAGCACCACCAGTAGCTGAGGAATCTTCGTCGGAAGCGGAGGCAGACTCATCGTCAGCACCACCAGTAGCTGATGAGTCTTCGTCGGAAGCGGAGGCATCTTCATCTTCACCAGCACCACCAGTAGCGGAGGAATCTTCGTCGGTAGCGGAGGCATCTTCATCTTCACCAGCACCACCAGTAGCGGAGGAATCTTCGTCGGTAGCGGAGGCATCTTCATCGTCAGCACCACCAGTGGCAGTGGAATCTTCGTCAGTAGCGGAGGCATCTTCATCTTCACCATCAGCAGAAGAAGAGTCTTCACCATCAGCACCAGCAGCGCCAGATTCAGAAGAATCTTCAGCACCTCCAGATGGAGAAGCGACCGAAGAATCGGAATCAGCTGAGGAAGAGTCAGCCGCCATAGTGGCAGCAATTAAGGCTAATAATGCAACAGAAAACTTCATTTTATTGAAAGAAAGACAATTGAGTTACTAAAGACCTGATTATGGTGAGAATATTCCTGGCCTTTTATATGCTTTACCCCATACCATAGTAAAAAAGGTTAACCATAAAATAGCAATATGTCAAAAGCCACGTTGGACAAGAAAGAGAAGGCAACTTGATACCTTGCGGGTTAGTCTCAAGACACGATCATAACGCAACGCCGATTCCGGTATTGTCCCTCTTTTTTGTTAACACCACCCCAACTCCTTTAACTTTATTCAGGAACAGACGATAGTTATGATATTGCTGGGGTACATAATTAATATTGGGCGCGCTACCAAACATCAGCCGTCCTTCCTATAAGTCAGGGACACATGGCCGCCATAACTACCGTTTGGGAACATGTGGATGCGTGAACCACACAAGAAACCCACAGCCTGGGGCTTAGGAAATGCCCACAAAGCAACCAGGCGTTCTATTATGAGATTGGGCCTGCTCTGCTAAGCTGGGGCGACCATTGACCGCATAGAGAATCCTGGCTGCTGGTAGTATTTGGCATGCCAGTACAACTCCATCACGTGAGAACCACCTTGGCCCACTCTCCAATAAAATTATTTGGGGTGCACCTTGGCAGAATGGGTGCAAAATGGGGTAACTGGGTCTACTATTGCTACATAGTTTGCTATATTATCATAATTAATACATTGTTTTTGAGGCATTTAAATTCCCAAGCTAAAACACCAATATCTGAGCTTCTTTGCCCCTCATGAGCTCTGGCACTTTTCTGTTTTCGAGCTTTTTCGTAAGAGGAGAGGGCACGTTTTTCAACCTAATTTTTTTTTTTTTTTGGCTCTCTTTTTACTCTCTTACAATCTTTTGAAACTGTGGACCTTTTTCCATTCTTCGTTTAATCGATTTTCTATCCTCCAAAAAAAAAAAAAAGACTGATTTGTCTGTCTTTCTTTCTGTCATTGACTTTACCCCATAAATGCTCCACCCGCTAAACAGAGGTTTCTACGCGTGAAGTGAACATTGTAGACAGGGGTCTTCTTGGTGAAATAGGCCGTCATATGGTCACTGGTAGCCACAATCTCTTTTCTGTTTTTATCACTACCTTTACCACGATTATCGGTGTTACTTCCATTTGTCGAATTGTCATTTTCATTGCTACCTGTGCCACTACCATTGGATCCGTTTGAACGAGTAACTTCATGTGAGAATGACTCCGGTTCAGGTCCAGCATCATTTGTATGACGTTTAACATCCCATACTCTAACAGTATTATCAGCTCCTCCACTTACCAAGACTCCACCATCTCTAGAAAACGCCAATGAATAAATGGATGATCTTCCATGTCCCTTCATAGTTTTCAATCTACGTCCGGAACCGGCATCCCAAATATTCACCACACTATCTTCTCCTGCACTTGCCAACCACCTACCATCTGGCGAAACCGCCATACAATTCACTGGTCCTGTATGTCCCATAAAGATCCGCACACTATTACCTGTTTGTACATCCCACATTCGGCACGTTTTATCTGATGAACCTGTAAACACATAATTGGAGTTAGGATGAAATTCCACACAATCAACGTCATTAATATGACCCGCAAATATCCTTAATGGGTATATATGATCGGTGGCCCAAAGCCTTGCTGTTTGATCATGAGATGCAGTAGCAAAATAATGTCCTAATGGTGAAAATTTCACATCCCAAATAGGTTGATTGTGCCCCTTATAAGATACTAATGCTGTATATGAATCAAGTGACCATAATCTCACGGTTTTATCTTCTGATCCCGATAATAAATATTTATTGTCTGGAGAAAATGATACCCCATAAATTGGCCCACTATGTCCAATTAACTTTCTAGTATTGCTATTATTGTCGGAATCTCTCTTGAAAATGGATTTCAATGGTTTCCCATCTAAACTCCATAACTTGATAAAACTATCTTGGAAACCGGCAGCAACCATATTAGAATCTTCATTAAATTCAAGACATGTCATATCATTATTAGTATTGTGGAAGGTGTACATACAAACAGATGGAGCACTAGCTTGAATGGCTCCTAATTTTATTTTGGATCTGGAATCTTCAACTGCTAGTATAGCTCTTTTAATATCTGAAGCATCTTTTATTGGTAATGGTAATGATTCTCTAACAGGTGAATCAGTTTCTGTTTTAGTCATATCTTGGAATTCTTCAGTTAAAGTTTTACCATTAACTGGGGTTGATTTTTCATCTTTAAGCTTCAATTCAGCTTCAATTTCTTTTTGAACTTCTGGTTCAAGAGGAAGCTTACCTAATTTTACTGATTGTTCATTGAATTTTTCGATTTCATTAGTTTTAGCAACATATTCTGGAATACCTTCTTCAGGATTGGCTTCACCTTCTTGATTTATCTTATCTGGTCTAGTGGTTGAAATTATTGGATTTAAATATTGATTGATAATACGGATTAAAATAGCACCTCCAACAGCTTCATTTTCATGTAAAAAATATAATAATAAATTCATGGAGGTTTTGGAAACAATAATTCTATATTTATTTCTTCTGTAAGCCAAGGCCAATTCATTTTCTTTTAAATGTTCAGGTAATGAAATACCTGCAAGACTTTTAACTTCTACTCCATGTAAAATTAAATGATCATTTTTAAATCTATCATAAAATTTTTTTGATTGTTGTATTTGATTTTTGGCAACCAATTCAAGGAAACAATGAATAAAAATAGGATATAAAATACGAGATAATTCTGGTCTGTACAAATCCAACGATGTATCTACCCATCTTCTTAACATAGAGTAGGCATTATAATAACTATCAGGATCATTTTCCCGTTTTTTCTTCTCTTCCAAATCTTTGAGTTCTCGTAATTCCTTTTCTTTGGCCAATCTGGTTTCTCTATCTCTCGATTCTCTTAATTCACGATCAACCCGGTTTTGTTTATCTCTTAAATCTCTGATTTCTCGTTCATGTTTGGATAATTTATCTTTTAAATCCTTTTCTCTTTTGGCTGCTGAACCTCCACTAATCTCACCTGGATCAGCCATTCTACTGGTAGCTGGATTCACCGCGGGTTCCGCAGGAGTTGGCGAATTTGAACTCTCCAAACGTAACATCGACTCGGTCTTATGATAACCCTTTTTATTAAGATATTCCAAAACAATTCTGTTCAATTCAGCTTGAGAAAACTGGGGTTGTGGACCTCGAGATGCAGCTGCTCCAGGAGCAGGTCTCCCTGGCTGCTGTGACGGAGAGCCTGCTCCGGTGATGGCAGGTGTTCCGAGGTTGGATTGTCCTCCTGCTTTGTTATCGTTTTCACCGGCCATTGGTAATGATTGATGAAGGTGGTGGTGGTGGTGGTAGTGATGGTTGGTGGATGTAAGTTGTTTTTTTCGACTTGGTGGCTGCGACACGCGGTCTGCGACATGCGACACTGAAGGTGCTGATAACCATAATTGAAGAACTACAAGGAAAACAGTTGGTGGGTGTTCGACATGGGGCTGTCGCGTCTGTATTGCGCTTTGAATGAGATCTCTATATTTTCTCTCCTTTTTTCCGGATTCTCTTGAACGTGTTTGAGAGAGTTACACGCGATGTATTGGCTGGTATCTGTAAGTGCTTAGTAAGCAAGACCCGAACTCGCCAGTGGGTGATAGAGATAGCAAAAGTGGGTACCTACGATAGCAAAGGTAGTGTTTCGTGTTTTTATGCATTTTTCGTCCGTAAAGGGAACAGACTGTGCTCGTTTATTGCCCTCTATCGGTATGTGTCAAGTCAGGTCGCATTCATGTCTCAAAAGTTTGCGACAAGGATACGACACAGGCATAAATTCACCATATCCATACACAACCTATAACGTGCTAGTTCGATGATATATTGCACCTATATTCAGATATTACGTGTGGGTTGGCAATGTATAACCTAGAGAAGTAAATTTAATTATTTTCAGAAACTTTCACCTGAGTTGATGATGGTCAGCTCAACCCAAAGGACCTTATTATTGTATTGAATTTGTATATTCTTTTTGGATTAATGTCCCAATTTGCTTATTTGCATCTATAAAACGTGAGTACCTGGTGAATTTGCTGAACTCTAATGTGTATATTAATTTTGTAAATGAAAAATTAGGAATTGGGTCCATGACTGGTACAAACACCATTTTTCCAATAATTCCACTGTATTAATTATTATCCCAGTTTGTTGTACTTTTTGATTTGTTAAGTTTATTTTCTTATAATTTTAGTCGTTCATCATTGGCTTGGCTGGGTCCCATGGGCCCTGCAACTCGTTCTTGTATCTTTGCATAAATAAGAAATATGCTGGCATCAAGAACAAGATACAGAACGCACTGATCCACCAATAAACCAAGATTTTCACTCCCAATAAAATGTAGATCAAATAATTCACCACTTGAAAATTGGCAAAAAATACAAGCCAATGAAGCTTGATATAGTTGTGCTGTCTGATATAAAAGTCAAAGATTGGAAGTAAGATGTTTCCCTGGATAGAAAAGAGAACAAATGCAAATACTTGGGAGGTGGAATTGAGACGAGATGCAAGCACAATGGCATGTGAAAGAGTGATATTGGTGGAAATGACCGGCTTATACTCAACTGTAGTGGATGAGGTACGAGACACAACCGTGGTATTCATACCGTAATCATGAAGGATAGTGTTTGCCAAAAAGAGAATCACCGAAAGGGCCCAGATAGAGTCTGAAGATGTAGATCTGGTAAGTGACTTAAGCGCTGGTGATAGCACTGACAACATGAATATGATCAACAAGTATGACTTGATACTGGTGCTTTCTCTTTGGGCCCTTGGATGTACGGTTTTAACTGCCTTCTGCCCGATATAAGTCCTCATCAAGAACGCTATCAATGTAAACCCTGAACTGACCAATGCTGGCACACTGGCGTTCCAATTATGGAGATAAATACCAGTAAACGTAAGTACCATGATCAAGAGACGGCTCAAGTGAAACACGATCAACGAGAAGTCACCAATGAGCTTGACATACGAGTATTTGGCAACGGTGGAGTTCCTCTTTAACTGGGAAAGAAACGACTTATCAGTGTAGTTATCTGGATAGGGTTGTTTGAGGTAAAGAAGCTTTTTCCAGGGTGTGAGCTTGATGGATCTATGGGGGACCTGGATATGGTTGACGGGCAAGTTCTGCCTATTACCGGCCAGTACTACCAGTGGCCCTGACATGATATTGGAGTGGTTATTGGTGGTGAAGTTAATGTGTCAAGAAAGATTGATGTAGTGGCACGTGACGCGGCACGTGAAAAGGGAGATATCAATCAGGCTAGTTTACCATAATAGCACTTTCTATACTTCAACGGGAGCGGAATTCACGGGCAAAACTCGGTTCCAACAAATAAACGCTGTTACAGAGCATCTCTAGATTGGAACACCCCACGAGGCTCTTTAAAAATACCCGAAACACTCCAAATACAGCCTATAGGAGCGACTCAAGACACACTATTGACTTACAAAAGCAGACACCCCTTCACTACCAAATAGTCAGCATGGAAGACGCAAAGAAACTTCTTGTTCCCAGACACTCGTACAACGCTTCTCTGTCGTCCACGGGGTCGAATCTCTTTCCGAAGAATCGGTCTAGCGCCAAAGTATCGCAGACCAGTACCAACGATCAAATGGATTCCCTGAGTATGCGTACTGTGGACCGAATGCCCAGCTCCAAGCCCAGTGTATCGTACCTGGACAAGTTATGGACCCAAATTGATGTCTTGGATGACGTGAAAGCCATGTCTGGAGAGGTGCGATCCAAAGGGTCATTTTTCAATGATAAATTTGATTCAGAATTAAAGAAATTGAAACAGCTGCAGAATAAATTGTTGGAAACATTGGCCACACAACAGTTCAACAATTCCAGTAAACTTGAACACAGAAAGCAGTTGAGTCGGTTGAATACCATGGCCGACTCTGTTCCACAAGCGTCTGCATCTACAGATACCTCGGTTGACGAAAGAAAGAAAGAAAAGACGACTGAATTTTTTGGCCACGAGCATATCAACACTTATAGTCAGGATATTCTCTACAGAAAGCAAAATTTTGAGGAAATGAACCAGTATGTGACTGAGATCAAGGAAAGTTTGGATAGAGTGAGTGAGAACATGAAGAACTTCGACGAGTCTACCCGGGAATTATGGTGATTAACAAAATAAAAAGGTAGAACGAACCAAAGAAAAACTAAGGGATCAACAAATTTCAAGAGTGATTATTTTAGAGGCTGGTGAGGCAAGGGATACTCAAGGCACAAAATTGCTTTGGGGCAACTCTCTGATGGTTCATTTATACCAGATCAGTGGTTCAGGTAATTCAGTATGGCAATAATTATAGGTAATAAGAGTATAGGAACAATAATAACGTACAGGAATGTTCCTGGTATAGACAAAGAAAATGTAAGAGCTGGTGGATGTTGAAGGTAACAGTTAAAATAAGAAAAGGGTTTATGTGGAGAAGGTTGCATATTTTGCGGTGCTAATGATCATGCAATGTAAAGGTCTGTTGAAGTTGCAGGAGCCGTGCTGTCACATTGAATAACTGAAAGATTGGCTGATTTCGCTGACGGAGTGTCAGTTGTAGGGGGTGACTTTGTTTCTGTGCTTTGGCTTCTTCTGTGGCTCGGAATAACCTGCTCGTATAGTTATTGCACCTCGATCAAGCGAGACATATACACCAATGCGGGCGAATTGCCAGGTATTTACAGAAAGTTTCATGCCAGGCATAAAGATGCATCTCTGCTTTTGAGCTAGTGGTACCGGATCTGTCATGTTCTTAGAGGTATAATTGGAAGTGATTATACTATTAGACCTTCGACTTACTGATATGCCTGCCATTAATGTAGCAGGCAACTACGGCTACCAGAGGGATTATTCAACAGGGCGACATGGGGTGGCCCGGAGATACTAGGGCCTGTGGGATACTTCAAGCCCTGTTCTAGAGCATTATGCATCAACCATCATTTGCGATGGATCGGATAATTTGTCCGATGCAGGTACCTATAGTTGTTTCGGATTAACATGGTGGGATGGGATTATCAATCTATTACACATACTCAGCTAGTAATTATGCAAAATCGAAAATACTGTTCTAACCACATAACGTCCTACGGCTATCGACATCCATGGGGCCTGGTGAAAAATCAACCCTCTTTCCAAACGGGGTACATATACGTTTGTAAGCTTGTTCCCAGTACCATCGCGCAGCCTGAGCTAAAGCTGCAAGCTGCTCCTATTTCTCCACAAATACCCACCGGGTAAGCAGTCGTAAGACCTTTACCAAGGTGAAAAGCAGTGTCAAAAAGAGGGCTGACCCTACTGGTAGTGGTGGTGCCTCGGCCGAGACCGGAACAACCTGGTATTTCTACCATTAATCCATTTGTTCCCCTACAAGACCCATCTCCAGATGGACCCCGCAACGGTTGTATTTTCTCCGTGATGATTGGCCCAAGTTTACAGATCTGAACGATAGCGAGGATCTAATTTTTCAGCCCCCACCTTTCAGCCCACCCAGCCTGGAGTAAAACCCCAGTGGAGTAGAGCAGAATTATGGGACTGAACATCATCAAATATACCCCAATATAACCAACATAACCGGATAAATTATGGGCTCTTGCATACAACGGTTATGAGAATATTCAAGTTCTTGCTTTTTGATTCACTTTTCACCTTGGTTCTCCTGTCATTGGCCCAAATGCTCTACTTTTTTTTTTTTTTTGTACTTTTTATGTTCACCAGTTCGGGGTTTCTTGACCCGCTGTGCGCTCGGAAAAATTTCACTCCAGCCCGTCACCTGACCCCACAAAGCCTCCATTGCAAGCTAAAGAAAGATCAAAAGCAGGAATCACGCTACACCGGTAGTAATAACCCAGTGACACCGTTCTGTCCAATCAGGGGGGGGGGCCGGGGACGGCCCAGTTTAGCCCCACCTTGTGGCAAATAATTCGCTTGCCTGATTGCTCCCCATCACGTTGCCTCCAAGCGATTTTTCACTATGCTCCACTCCAGGTATTTTCTGAGAATTAGATCGCGCACACTACCCCTGTAGTGACACAAAAACCACCATTTTTCTGCTAACTTACCACCAAGTCCGTCATATATAAAAAGTAGATATTTCGGACATTTCGTAACTCACAATTTACACCAACTTTCTCCAACAAAAATGGTTCATTTAGGTCCAAAGAAGCCACAGCAAAGAAAGGGAACTTTCACCGATGTTCCTGAACAATTACTTGATCAAGTAAAGGAAATTGAACAGCAATTAACCGTTAGTGGTGAAACTTTAAAGAAGATTGTTGATCATTTCATCACCGAATTAGACAAAGGTTTATCCAAGCAAGGTGGTAACATTCCTATGCTTCCAGGGTGGGTTTTGGACTATCCAACTGGTAAGGAAAAAGGTGATTACTTGGCCATCGATTTGGGTGGTACCAACTTGAGAGTTGTATTGGTTAGATTAGGTGGTAACAGAGATTTCGATACCACTCAATCCAAATTCCCATTACCTTCATATATGAGAACCGCCACTGCTGATCAATTGTTTGGTTTCATTGCTGAATCCTTAAAGGCATTTGTTGATGAATTTTTCCCAGATGGTGTTGATTCTCACCTTCCATTGGGTTTCACTTTCAGTTATCCAGCTTTCCAAAACTCCATTAATGAAGGTGTTTTGAAATCCTGGACCAAGGGTTTCGATATCGATGGTGTTGAAGGCCATGATGTTGTTCCAATGTTACAAGAAGCCATCAGTAAAATAGATGTTCCTGTTAAGGTTGTTGCTTTAATCAATGATACCACTGGTACTTTGGTTGCTTCTATGTACACTGATCCAGAAACCAAAATGGGTTTGATCTTTGGTACTGGGGTTAACGGTGCCTACTACGATGTTGTTTCTGACATTGAAAAATTACAAGGTAAGGTTCCATCGGATATTGCATCTACCTCTCCAATGGCTATTAACTGTGAATATGGTAACTTCGATAATGCTCACGTTGTTTTACCTGTCACCAAATATGATATTTCTATTGATAGAGATTCTCCAAGAAAGGGTGAACAAGCTTTCGAAAAGATGATTTCTGGTTACTACTTAGGTGAAGTCTTAAGATTAATTTTGGTTGAATTGGCCGATGAAAAGAAATTGATCTTCAAGAACCAAGATTTAACCAAGTTACACCAAAGTTTCATCTTAGATACTTCCTTCCCAGCCAGAATCGAAGAAGATCCATTTGAAAACTTATCTGATGTTCAAGAACTCTTCCAAGAAGTTCTTAACATTAACACCACTATTCCAGAAAGAAAGATTATCCGTCGTTTCGCTGAATTGATTGGTGAAAGATCCGCCAGATTATCCATCTGTGGTATTGCTGCTATCTGTAAGAAGAGAGGTTACAAGACTGCTCATTGTGCTGCTGATGGTTCTGTTGTTAACAAGTACCCAGGTTTCAAGCAAAGAGCTGCCAAGGGTTTGAGAGATATCTTTGAATGGGAAACTGCTGAAGACCCAATTATCATTGTTCCTGCTGAAGATGGTTCTGGTGCCGGTGCCGCCATCATTGCTGCTTTAACTGAAAAGAGATTGGCTCAAGGTTTGAGTGTTGGTGTTATTAAGAACTAAACGTGCTAATACTTAATAACTAAAAGAAAGAAAGAAAAAAATTTATTGAAGAAATAGCAATCTTAATTTTCTTGCAAGTTTTATAAGTTTTTTGTTTTCTTTTCATGTGTTTCGTTTCTACTTCTTCATCCCTTTACCAATCACTATCTTTGAGTCTATCTATCTATCTATATATATATATATTTAGATTTATTGTCACGGCCTGGCCATCACTATATAGAGGTCACATTTATGTCTATGATCTATACCGCATAAATTGGAATGAATAATGTCATAGTTTTGGATTTAACTACTTGGCTGCCAGTCATTAATGTCGAGTATTGGGCGTAGAATTGGGTTTCTTCTATATCCTTACGTAATAGATGACTAATGAACAGAATATACGAATTTAAGTAGTTATCCGTGTAAGGAGCAAAGCTAAGGATCAAATCACCAGTACGGTAGCAATCATGGTGCTCCAGCTTTATCTTCTTTTGTCTAACACCCAAGCACCACTATTATTGCCCGGCCCTTTGGTCCGAATCACCAATGTTCCTTTCACTTACGTAAGCATACCCCATTTCTTACCAATCAGCACTTTCTGATCAGCCCTATTTATCACTTACACCACTTGACTTACCAATGGCTGCCATAACCAAAGAATCAGAGCAAATTGACTCCATGCACATAGACACCCCGGTTGACTCTGTTGCTACTGCAAACGCCGACCTTTCCTCCCTGGAAGCAGGTTCAGTAGCAATCGAAGTCGAAGAATCAGAGGTAATCGTGTTATCCTCTGATGATACTTCCAATCTTGAAGAAGTCCAAAAGGGGGAGATTGCCCTCGCTCCTCAATTAGTGTCGTTCTCCTTATGGGATATAATAAAAAAGTCTGCCATCAACTTGGTGTTGCCGTTTATCAACGGGATGATGTTGGGGTTTGGTGAGATCTTGGCCCATGAAATCGGATTCAAATACAATTTCTATGGAGCCAGAGTCCAACCACCAAGAAGAATGGAGAGAAAGAGAGAATCTCAATTCTTGTGATGGGAAGTTGGGGGGTTTTAGAAGGCGAATTTTGCTGTTTAAAGGTGATTGGATGGACTTGAGCAAGGAAATTGTGACTGGAATAAGCGAAATACCGGTTCGATGGTGAGTTTTTGTGCTGCTGAAGAATAAAATGATTCAAAAAGTATAAATCACGCTCGTTGGAGTGGGTTGGTGCCCGAAATTGCTCCAATAGCAGCTTGATGTAGCAAGATAATTTGCTGACGAAAATCTTTTAGGGCTGTAATTGGGCCTCAACAAGCATGCGAAGATTCGCTAATGCCTCTCCAGTCCCTTAGTTCATGTCATCCATCCACTCAAGTCATTTCTGCTTGTACTTAAATTTAATGGTATATAAATATGAAGAATTAACGTAATGATGTAATTAAAGCTGTAGACCAACGACAGAAATTTATGTTTGCAAGTCCAATTGGAGAGTCAGGACAGGTGTCAGTAGCAACGAAGAGTTGGCCTCAAAAAGCTTCGTAAAGTCATCTAGACCGTTTAAACTTTCCACCACCACCTCTCTCTCTCACTTTATGTAACCAGCCAAATGCCATGAAACTGTCATACACCACTTTGCCATTGGATTGTCGTACAATAGAGATCCACCCATCTACACTCCTATATGCCGGTACTATCATGCTCTAGACCCTCTTCTTCTTTGCTTCCCGGTATTGTTCGTTGATGTCAAGTCTCGCCTCGCTCTTCAGCCTTCTCATCTCAAGTCCCCTAGCGAAAGGTTCTCCGCACAGCTTGATTCCAACCACCAACACCCACCAGCCACCAGCCTCCAACCAACACCGCCATGGGAAGCCCCGGAGCCAACTTCGAGCCTTTTAATATCAGTAGCTACGCAGTCCGAACCTCAAATCCATGCTAAATTGGGCATTGTTGGTCCGTTTCCTGGACGGGCCAGGAGGGGAAATAGTCCGAAAATCTCCGAGCGCAATATACTATAACGGCCATCATTTTTGACGGTTTTTCAACCACCATCAATTTACAGAACCCACTAACGATAGCCATGTCCAGAATCGAAACAGACGCTTTTGGTGAGATCTCCGTCGCTAGCGACAAGTATTGGGGAGCCCAATCCCAAAGATCATTGGGTAACTTTGATATTGGTGATATCAAGATGCCGGTTCCAATCATCAAGGCTTTCGGTATTTTGAAGAAGGCTGCTGCCATTGTCAATGAAGAATTGGGACTTTTGGACCCAAAGCTCGCTGCTGCCATGAAACAGGCTGCTTCTGAAGTCGCTGAAGGTAAGCTCAACAATCACTTCCCATTGGTGGTGTACCAAACTGGTTCCGGTACTCAATCTAACATGAACGCTAATGAAGTTGTTTCCAATAGAGCCATTGAAATCTTGGGGGGAGTTATGGGATCCAAGACTCCTGTCCACCCAAACGATCACGTTAACATGTCCCAATCCTCTAACGATACTTTCCCTACTGTGATGCACATTGCAGCTGTTGTGGAGATCTCCAATAACTTACTACCAAAGCTTAAGGACCTTCGCGATGCCTTCCAAGCCAAGTCCGATGAGTTCAATCATATCATCAAGATCGGTAGAACCCACTTACAAGATGCTACTCCATTGACCTTAGGTCAAGAGTTCTCTGGTTACGTCCAACAATTGACTTTCGGTATCAGTAGAGTGGAACAAGCCATTCCAAGATTGGCCTTGTTAGCTCAAGGTGGTACTGCTGTTGGTACTGGATTGAACACCAAGAAGGGTTTCGATGTCAAGGTTGCCAGTGAAGTCTCTAAGCTTACTGGCTTGCCATTTGAAACTGCTCCAAACAAGTTCGAAGCTTTGGCTGCTCACGATGCTTTTGTTGAAGCTTCTGGTGCCCTTAACACCTTGGCTGTTTCCTTGTTCAAGATCGCCAATGATATCAGATACTTGGGTTCCGGTCCAAGATGTGGTTACGGTGAATTGTCATTGCCAGAAAATGAACCTGGTTCTTCCATTATGCCTGGTAAGGTCAACCCTACTCAATGTGAAGCCATGACTATGGTCTGTGCCCAAGTCATGGGTAATCATACCACCATCACCTTTTCTGGTGCATCAGGTCAATTCGAATTGAACGTTTTCAAGCCTGTTATGGCCTACAATTTATTGACTTCTGTTAGATTACTTGGTGATGCTTGTAAATCATTCAGAACCAACTGTGTTGAAGGAATTGTTGCTAATGAAGAGAAAATCAACAAGTTCTTACATGAATCCTTGATGTTGGTTACTGCCTTGAACCCAAAGATCGGTTACGATAATGCTTCTAAGGTGGCCAAGAATGCTCATAAGAAGGGCTTGACCTTGAAGGAAAGTGCCATGGAATTGAAGATGTTGAGTGAAGAAGAGTTTGACGAGTGGGTCAGACCAGAAAACATGATTGGTCCAAAGGACTAGAATCTCAACCGGGCCATATTTTTTTCAGCGAAAGTGAAGTCAGTAAATGATCATCCCTGAACTGATATGGTTCATGGTTTTGTCTGCTCATTTACACTTGGTTATCATAAAATAAAAATTACATTTGGGTGCTTATCAATATTGTAGATCGAGTAGATTGTAGGTTTAGAAAATAGGGTGAGCAAGGGTATGAAGGATCCAGCACTTGGATACTTTATACCTGAATCATTGCACTCTTTGACTTTTCATTATCGTTCATTAATGTCTATAATATTATCGTAACTGCCATACACTTTATGCTGGCATTCTTGCCTGGAGGTACCACATCTGGTCAACCTTATTCTTTCACTTGATATCAAATGATCTTCAAGTTGTTTGATTTGGTTTATGATGTCATGTTGGATACTATCTTTTTGTTTGATCTTCTTTATCTCATCGCTTTATTCTGCTCGTATCTTGACGTCTTCTCTTTCACTAAATAGCTCGTACTCTCTGTTCTTTCCCACTGGGAACCGTTTCTTTTCTCCACAATTGCCGCATTCATTCACTAACACATCGTTGGTTTCGGTCTGGGCCTTGGATCGGTTTTCAATATAGATCTTCATTGATAACCCTGGAATCAAGTAACTGTTGCACTTCTTACATATTTGACGTTTCAACGCAGGAGTAAGCTTCAACACCGTTTTCTTGGCTACCGCATCCATGGTCCTGGCATAATGTCGCGATAACGTCCCGTACTTAGGATTCAATGCAAAATGACTACTGGCTTGGAAGAGGTAAGACATCCGGGCATAGTGGTCTTTGTGGGGGATGGTCTTGGGAGCTTTGGATTTGGGAGCCGACCCGGGTCCACTGCCTTTTCTGGAACCGGTCCCGGACCCTCCACCTGTGGCGCCTCCACCTTTGCCTTTCTTTTCTGAGGCCATAAGTATCTGGTGAATGAGACTCAACTGGTACAAAGATTATCCTTTGGTTTCGCAATGTCCCCATACAAAAAGGAGCTTGGTCCTGCACATGACTCGGCACGTGACAAATCCAGAGGCAAAAAGTCCAACCTTCAACATGGCCAAACTCAACTCAAACTAATACAATCAGTTACAAAATTAACCAACTAGAACCATGAGTGGATACGATAGTGCATTGTCGATTTTCTCGTAAGTAATTGACCGGATTGGGACCACCACAGTCCATTTTGAACCGTTCAATTTGGACGGTCCGCCACCCTTTTAGCCACCTACTAACCAATAGCCCTGATGGACATGTTTTTCGTAAGTAATAGATCCAAGAGAACCATTGCAGTTGATGATATGAACAAAGTGGCTCATGTGATTCAAGTTCTTGTTCAGTTCATTTTTCAATTGTTTTAATTGTCTTTTGATAATGATGAATATCATGATCATTTGTTGATATTGGAATTTATACTAACACTTATAGAGGTGGAATACGCATCAGAAGCCGTCAAGAGAGGAACCTGTGCGGTTGGTGTCAAAGGTAAGGACTGTGTGGTATTAGGATGTGAAAAGAGAACCACCTTGAAATTACAAGATCCTAGAATTACTCCATCCAAGATATGTAAGGTTGATAACCATGCTTTGTTGGCATTTGCAGGATTAAATGCTGATGCCAGAGTATTGGTAGATAAAGCCAGAGTTGAGGCTCAATCCCATAGATTGACTTTAGAAGATGCCGTGTCCATTGAATATTTAACCAAATATGTTGCAGGTGTTCAACAAAAGTATACTCAATCCGGTGGTGTAAGACCATTTGGTATTGCCACCATAATTGCTGGATTTGATAGTAATGATACTGTTCCTAAATTATTTCAAACTGAACCATCTGGTGTTTATAATGCTTGGAAAGCTGGCGCCATTGGTAGATCCTCAAAGACCGTCAGAGAATTTTTGGAAAAGCACTACAAAGAAGGTTTAGATGATGGAGAAACCATTAAATTGAGTATAAAGTCATTATTAGAAGTGGTGCAAACCGGTGCTAAGAATATCGAAGTTTCTGTATTGAAGTCTGGAAATAGAATCACTCAATTGACTGTGGATGAAATTAAGAAATATGTTGATGAAATTGAAGCTGAAAAGGAAGCAGAAGCTGAAAAGAAGAGGCCAAAGGCCAAGGATTAGGTAGAACCTCCCATATAATAAATATACGATTGAATAAAATAAGAAACAAACAAAAATTTAAAAATAAGGCCAATAAAACAAATAAATACAATAAATTCGAAAAGTCCCCGAAACAACTACTTAAGCATTTTGGTGACCATTATGTTCATTAAATCTATAAATACAATTATAAAAACTCACAGTTGGTGTGAATCGTAAATTTTCCAGTTGACCCTGAGTGCAAGCATTGTAATATCACTAGAATAACTAGTGTTATACCGCCAAATATAAAGGTTAACCTCTTTTCTTTTACTTCTCTTTTCATAAACTACTTCTTTCTGCCCTTCTTGGCACCCTTCTTCTCCTTTTCGTCACTCTTTCTCTTATTATCTGGCTTCTTAGAAGGAACAACCAGGAAGAAACCATCCAATCTTCCTTGGACACCACTCTTCAAACCCTTCTTCAATTTTTCAGCACCAGATCTGATTCTGTCTTCACTGAAACCCTTTTCTTTGACCATATAGTCGATTAAGCCATCCACATCTGGTTCTTTCCACTTCAAGGTTATTTCACTGGCAGGAGTAACGTCTGGGTGCATGAATAATTGTCTGGCTTCGTCATAGGGCCAGTTTTCTGGAACCTTATACTTGGTCTTTTCAGGGTTACTTTGGATCCATTCCACAATTTTTTCAATCGACTTGTGTTCTTTGATAAGTTTGTAGGCTGTAACTGGTCCAACACCTTTAATGGTCTCACAGTAATCACTTCCTAATAAAATACATAAGTCGATAAATTCAGGATAAGTGAAGCCTAAGCCTTCCATGGCTTCCGAATATGTGATTTGATCAATTGGCATTTTTCTGGCTTCAGCAAATGTCAAGTGTCTTAAAAGGTAGGGTGGTTCGTAACATAAGGTATCCATATCTTCAGAAGCAGCAGCAAACACCTTACCACCTCTAGCCAATTCGGCACATTGAGCTTCCGCTTCACATGGTGCTTCCACGTATGGAATTCCCATCAATGCCAATAATCTCTTGGCTTCATCGTTTTGTTCTCGAGATACTCTGACCAATCTCTTTTCATATTTCATCATTTCTTCCACGGTTCCGGTATCTTTAATGGCATCGATTTGTTTCTGGGCCTCCTCTCTCTTGAGCAATCTTTTTTCAAGCTCTCCACCTTTCAAAACTGGTGGTTTACCATCAAATACATAAACTGGCTTGATATTGTTCTCAACCATACGAATGGTCCGGTAGAACATACCCAGCAAATGGGAGGTGGTTTCACCGTTTTCATTGGTCAATTGTTGACCGTCCGATTGTCTGACAGCAATCAAGAACTGGTACAATGTCATGGACGCATCGATGGCGACTTTTCTACCGAATAGGTTCTTCAATTGGAACTCCTTGAACGAGTTGGGGGAATGCTCTTTGATGAGCTGGTTGAGGCCTGGTGATGTTAGTAATTGTCGTGGGGCAGAGTCGGTGGAGGTGGAGCCGAGTCACTGGAATGTCTGGTTCCACTGATCTTTTGTCGACTTGTGTCGTTTCGCCCTGGTTTTTCTTTTTGGTCTTCTTGAAATGGCTTGAACTGAGATGGTGCTGGGAGTGGGGCGCCTCATGGCCCCGGTGTTCGGCCCGGCCAGGGCCGGAACCCGTCAAAGCAGACTTCGGACGTCCCTCTGCACGTTATAGATCATATAGACCGTGGCCACATACCTTTAACACCCATGGTCTATAGTACTATGATGTAGTGATGGATAATACCAGTTCAGTTAGTGATACGCGTCGCGTGGGGGACAATAAAAGTGATGGTGTCTGTGTGCAGGAACTTCATTCATCCAGATCATGTCTGGATCACATGAGCCATGAAAAAGGTGAAAAGTTTGGTGGGAAATGCAAGAAAACTACTGATAAAGAAAGGGCTTCGAAATGTCCCAAGATCTTGATTGTGGAACTTATAAAGGCAAAATTAGCCGAGTATTTACTTGGTTTTTCGAGTACATATCCCTTTGAAACCATTACGTAATTTGTATCACCACTGGAAGAACCCCATAATTGCACCTAAAACACAGTAGAAACTAAGCCTACTAAGGGCCTGGAATGAAATATCGACGGTTCCCTTGTGGTGGGACTCATCAGCTAAAAAGGACAAGTTTTCACTAGTAAAATACCCCGAAGTATAGATGAATATAGGTAATTCAAGAGCCTAGAACACGACCATATACACCAGTATACGTTACAAAACGTACACCAAAATTTGATTCAACATGTTATTATGATATAAACGAGTAAATAAATTTAATGATGATGAAAGCGAACAATTCTATCCAGCATTTCTGCGGATATATCACTGTTCGCCAGTGTAGAAATAAAGCAAAACCATCCAGCAATAAAATAGAGACAACTATTATTTTTTTTTTTTGTCTTTCCCAGTTTACTTTGATCTAATAGATCAATAAACTTTTTCAAGAATTAAGAGATCTCTAAAATGAAAAACGAGTTGAAAAAAAAAAATATCACACACTCGTCCTAATTTTTTTTCTTGCCGATTGGAATTTAAGCACGATGGAAACCATTTTGACCTTGAGCTTGAGCTTGAGCTTGGCCTTGGCCTTGAATATCATTCAGGGATGGTTGACTCCCTGGTTGTATTGGAGCAGACAGTCTGTTTGGATGGTTACTAGCATTTTCCTTTAATGCAATCAATTGCTTTGATCTGAAGGTTTCATAATGGACTAAAGCGGTGGTTTCAATTAAATCTTGTAAATGGGTTCTGGTTAAGAAATCTCTTAAAAAGACAAATTCACATTGACTTACATCTTCAACATTAATAGCACCCCATCTAGTTTTTCTACCTCTAACCAATTCACCATTGATTTGGATTTCCTTTTCAGAACCAGCAATGGCAAAAGGAATCAAAGATTTGATATCTTCATTCAATTGTCTTTCTTCATCATATAAATCTTCATTATCATAAGGGTAAACGTTGAAGTTATACTTGATAAATTCATTTTGTAAAAGCTTTTTGAATTCAGTTCTTTCATCAATAGTTAAAGAGTCAGATTTAGCAATGATTGGAACAACATTAGCAATTTCACTTAATTTCTTCATGGCTTGAATATCCAATTGTTTTAATTTTTGACCATTTGGTGGAATGAAATACAAAATACAATGAACTCTAGTATCAGGAATATATCTTTCTCTTTGAGCAGTTAATTCCTTTCTCAAATATTGAGAATGTTGTTCCTTGATGTATTTAACCAAAGGTTCCCAACATTTTTCATTATTAATTTGATCTCCAAATCCAGGAGTATCAATCACATTAATATTTAACCGAACAGTATTTTCCACCAAACTATGAGAACTAACCTTGATTTCAGTGGTCTTTTCAATAGCTTCTGAAGCATGCTTTCTACCATTGGAATGAGCCAACTTGGAGGAGAATAACGTATTAACTAAAGTACTTTTACCTAATCCAGATCTACCAACAACCATAATATTGAATTGAAATCCTCTCTTCAATAACCGGTTTTCGATCTGGGTGGTGATGGTGTCGAAACCAACGTACTTCTTTGGATGGCTGTTTTTGGGTTCTTCCACGGATGCAGACATGGTACGGGATCAATCACGAAAATGGGTGGGATGGAAATATATTGATGTCCAGTTGGTGTTTACAGACAAACTGTCGGTTACTTGTTTGTGGTACGCGTAGATTTGATGGGCGTTCCACGACCCAGCTGGCGGAAAATGTCGTCTAATTCTGGTCACATGTTCACGTGTTCTCAGTCAGGTGATGCCACCCTCGAAATCCACTGAAAATTTTTGACCTTGATAAAGCTAACACCCACATCCATCATGTCTATGTCGCTCAGAATCGGAGGTGCCTTCTCGTTGCCTCAGGCCCTCTTGGGGATGTTGCCCAAGATTCCGGCTCTCCCTCTCTCCAGCATGTTTCACCAAAATGTCGACAAGAGATTACAAGAATTAAAAGAACAGATTGAAGTTAACCAAGGCCAACCACCATTCATGATCGATAATGGAACCATTCTTAGGGCCGCACCAAAGAAGAAGATGTCCAAGAGAAGACACAGAACCAAGTTGTACACTCCAGGAGACAAGCAAATCAAACAACTTAATAACATAGTGAGGTGTCCAGCTTGTGGGCATGTCAAGAGATCACATTTCATGTGTATGCATTGTTTCGCCGAGATCAGAACTTTCTTGAAGGGGAAGAAGAGAGAAAATGGTTTGATCAAGGATACCGAAAACCCCCAAACCAACTTGGATCCAGTGGATGAAGGTTTGGTTTATCCTGGTAAGTACTTGACTGATGATAAGATCAGATTAGGTGAAAAGAAGTGGATTCCTGTGAGAGAAGAACCAATGGAATTCAACAAGGAACAGTTGAAGCATTCCAAGAAATAATCCAATTTCCTCCAAACAACCAACTTAAAACCAAATCAGCAAAAAACTATCGGCTACAATCAGGTTCAATGGTGATTGCTTGTTAAACCAGTTGTTTGACCTGATTTATATCCAGATCATTGTCCTATAATGCTATTAAATACACCACCACCAGATGGATGGTGGGTCGAAATCATGACATTTTTTCAGATATAGTACTGTACAATTAGCTTTACAAGCTACCGTTCAAATATTCATGTATATACGTTATTTACAGGTGTAGTTCGTGTGTATGGAGCATATTCAACAACGATATTAATATTGAGGAGATCTTTTTTTTTTTGTTTTCTTCTTCTTCTTCTTCTTCTTCTTCTTCTTCTTCTTCTTCTTCTTCTTCTTCTTCTTCTTCTTCTTCTTCTTGTTGTTGTTTTCTTCTTCCTATCTATTATTATTGGTTCATGGAGAGAGTCTGACAATCTCCCACTTGTCTTCGATGTCGTCTCTTCTATAGGTGATTCTATCATGAAGTCTACTAAGACCACCTTGCCAGAATTCGATTTCTAACGGCACAACTCTAACACCACCCCAGTTTTCAGGACATGGGATTTCGTCGTCCTTTAAGTCCTTGAACTTTTCAGTATATGATTCGTTGAATCCGTTCAATTCTTCTCTGGACTTGATGATTTGAGATTGTGGAGAAGCCCAAGCTCCGATCTTGGATCCTCTAGGTCTGGTGTTGAAGTATCTAATGGTGGTTTCTCTATCCACTTTTTGCATCAATCCTTCCACTCTAACTTGTCTTTGGACATGAGGCCAGAAAAAGGTCAAAGAAGCATGCTTATTGGATTCATAATCGGCATTCTTCTTGGAGGTATCCCAATTGGAGTAAATGGTGAATCCCAAATGGTCCAATTCCTTCATCAACACAACCCGTGAAGACACTCTTCCTGATGGTAATCTTGCGGTTGAAAAAGTGGTTGATTCGGGAATGATATCAGATCCATTTGGAAGCTCATTTTGGGCCTGTTTGAACCAGAGATTGAACTGCTTGAACGGATCGGAATTCACTTCACTTTCGTTCAAGTGTCCTTTGGTGTACTGGTAAGTCTTTGGCGCAAAGATAAGAGGGTCTTCTTTGGTGGTCATGGCTCTGGTAATGAGTCTAGAGATGAATTGGCGGCTGAAAGGTCTTTTGAACATTATCGCGGAAAGAGTCACTTAGGCCAGGGTCGAATTATATGGGGTAACGTGACAAAGAAGATGGTACGAGTGACCGTATCGATCACCGGTGGACGTGGCAATCGACAGGGTTGGAGTTACGGGGGGGATGTTGGTGAACGATCGGGATCACCCTGTGGTCAGGTAGGTCACTTTCGTCTGGTTATGGCTCACACTGGCAGACAACTACGGATGTGATGGTGCCTGGTGCTTGGTACTTGGGGCGAGGCCCACTAAATTGCTGTGGAGTGATCAATGGAGATTACCCTAAATAATGCGAAGTAAGGTGTTTCGTAGGGAGAAAATACAAAAATACTGGGGAAATAGCGAGAGCAAGAACAGACTAGTGAGAACACTAAAATGGTGTGACAAATGAACCCCAATAGGCTACAATATGGCTGAATAGTGATGGTGGAGGGAGCCGCAAGGTGTTGGGGTACCATCCAACCCCGCTTGACCTCCGGTGGTGGTTCCACTGGTGGTTCCACTGATGGTTCACTGGTTGCGACAGTGGCATGATAAGTACATAAAATAAAGCCAAATTGCTAAGCAAGCCAAAAAAATAGCCACTCGATCATAATGTGCTAATTGGACACCCCACCATTTGTTCCCATTACAGCCCATACATAGAAAATACTATGGGTATCGTAGTTGGTCTGGTGGTGCGAAATCGGACCACCTGAAAAATTATGGAGAAAACCCACCCGTAATAATACCAAGATCCGTAACTAATCAGCTCTGGCACTAGCATAGTTTTCTCCCCCCCCCCCCCTATTCTGGGTATATCGGGCAAATGACCTTTAAATCTGACAAATTATCGGGCAATGATCTGACAGATAACCCTGCCCCAGGTCATCTCGTGTAGTCTCACTGGGAACTTCACAAGACAGCCCAGAAGCCTAACAGCACCGTAAGAAATAGCCCCATGAAAAATAGCCCCACAAAAAAATCACCCTATAAACACCTCCATCTTCCTCCCACCAATCAACTCACACCACTAATTCTTCCACCATTACCTTTTCCCCATATTGTGTGTACCTGCCTCTCTCCTGGTCTCCCCATCTCATCTCTGGACCAAATCACGAATTAGTCGCACTGGGAACTCGCTTGTACTGGAAAAGAAATTCCTGACGTAACTTAACAGAAATCGATGATGAGCCCAAACTGATTGTATTGATAACATGACAGTAGCCAAAGAAATCGATGGAGTGGGTGTTGCCCCACTCAAGAAGCATAAACCAAACCCCGTGGAAAAGTATCCTGATAATCCTCGTCAGGTTTCTCTTTTCAGTAAGAGTATCAGACATCCATTGAATGTTAAACCAAGTGGAAATGCATTTTTAGCTGTCAAAAATGATGATCCAAATCAAGTATCAAGAGAAGCTCAAATGGGCCATTTTGCCCGGTTTTCGGACGAGATGATGATGACCCTTTTGTCAGTAATTAACGATGTGGAATCTTTGAAAAACTTGTCTCATACATCAAGAGTAATGTATGCTTATTTATATGATGAAGAGATATGGAAAAAACTCTATGTGCTGAAGCTTAAACATGGAGAAAGGGAATCTAAATGGTACGGATCTTGGAGAGGAAATATGTTGAAGGTCACCCAAGCCGACCAAGCGAATCTTCAGCTTCCAAATAATCTTTTGTGTTCAGATATCTTGTACCGTCCATTTCAATGTTCTCAAATTGATTATGATAAGTTATTACATAAGATCATAAGTGAAGAAGAGGTTTATCATCGTGACAGTTTGGCAGGAACCCTTAAGCAATTGCCTCCTGGAAGAATACCAAGAATCCACGAACATAGCATGTCATTAGATGACTTTGATACCAACTATCATGACTCGCCTTTTATCCTTGTAAATGATAACGAGTCCAGATGGCCTAGATGGGACTTCAAGACTTTGCTTGAAAGATTTCCAGATGTTAAATTTAGACAAGAAGCGGTGGAATGGAACCTTACCCTCTACAATGAATACTTGCAAAATAACAGAGATGAAAATCCATTATATTTATTTGACTGTAACAGTGATGCCATGAAAACCTTAAGAAACGAATACGTCCCACCAAAAATTTTTCAAAACGATCTTTTCACGTCTTTAAACAACTGTCGTCCAGATCATGCCTGGTTAATTGTTGGTCCAAAGAGATCTGGTTCGACTTTCCATAAAGATCCAAATAATACCTCCGCTTGGAACGTTGCATTAACTGGAAGAAAATTATGGATTATGCTTCCTCCAGGAATCACTCCACCGGGGGTTGGAACCGATGAAGAAGAAAGTGAAGTTACTTCACCTGTTGGTATTGCTGAATGGACCATTTCTGGTTTTTTCAACGATGCTTTAAAAATCGAAGAGTGTTTAATCGGAATGACTTTTCCTGGTGAATGTATGTATGTTCCAGCAGGATGGTGGCATTCGGTTATCAACTTGGACGACTCTGTTGCTATCACCCAAAATTTTGTTCCAAGTTCTAAATTACCAGATGCATTAAATTTCCTAAAAAATAAGAGATCCCAACTTAGTGGGTTCCATCCAAAGAACGTAAAGGCAGTTCTTGATGAAATCTTGGAGAAAAGCGGTCAAAATATGGCTGTTCTTAAAGAATACCGTGATAAATATGATAGTCTTAATTTGGAAGACGAAAGTGAAGATTGTGGAGAAATTTCTCAATTACCACCAATGCCAATTTTTGAATTATTTGAAGTCTTATTAAGATTAGATGGAAAGGGAGAAGAATTAGAAAGGGCTTTGGATAAATTGGTCAAAATAGAAAAAAAGAATAGAGAAATTAAGGAAGGAAAGAGTGAAGCATGGGAGAAATTGAGTACGGTTGGAGAATCCAAGTTCAGCTTCGGGTTTAGTTTCAACGAGAGTGACGACGAAGAGTAGGTCAATAATAGGAATAATTAATGAGTTAATAGATGCATATATATATAAATAGATGCAACATGTAAATTTTTGAAGAAATAATTAACTCAGACAAGTTTGAAGAGGTGGTACCATTTAATAGGTGAATAAAGGCACAATCAAGAGAAGACTTTAGGCGTACCGTTAACTATATCTCTTTGTCTCTTATCTTATCTTATCTGATCAAATGGGTGCAAAGACAGATGCGAATAAGCCGTTCAAATTGTATCACATTAAGATCCATTGCTTATTGGTCTTTCTATTGTTCTTGAAGTTCACTGAAATTGGTGGCTGCGAAATTATGAAAATTACACAAATTATGAAATTTCAATGAAACTTCGAATAACTTATGGTACCTAGACTCTGATTATCTGATAAGCAATTGGGGTTAAGTTGGAGTTTCCATCACTTCAAAAACTCCGTCGTTCTCCCGTTATAGCAATCTATACATAATTGACATAAGGAGTTCAGTATTGGGAATGGTGACAGAAGCCACAAGTACAGATACGCCTCGTTCTGTAGCTAGTAGCTATCAAAAATAAACTTGAGCAGGCTATTTTCGGACCTTATGATAAACAAGGTGAAAGAGTCGACCAAAGCCATATTTCCGGGATATCAGCAGTGAAGGATTTGTTCTATTCTTTTCACTTTTTTTTTTTTATTTTCACCACACCACCTCGTTGGAAGGTGTATTCTGGTAGGTATCAGAGGTTAAGATAGAAAACGTGGTTTCGTAGCCATCATCAAGATGAGTCTTGTTTCCACCTTTAGCTCTTTGGATCTCTTCGATTGTATGGGTAGACTGATAATGAATGAAGTATCGCGATTGGCTGGTGAAAGTATAGGAACAGTGCTTGCAATGAATCAAGCACTTGCCCCGACTCAGATAACCCCATTTGGTAGTGTTCTTGCTTAGTACCAGGCCGATGGTTTTGATTATGGAGTCTCTACTGGGGCTAAGACCTGAGCCGGAGCTGTGGCTCGGGGGCTGTTTGACAGGCCCCACGATCTTCAGGGCTGTGGTCCGCGTGTTGTTTCTACCAATGTTATTGTCGTCAAGAGGGCTCCGGAATTTCCGTGGTCCCTGGTGGATCTCAGTTACGCGACTGCCACTCCTTATGGCGGAAGTGCAATGTTCCAGCGGTTTCAGTATGTGACCATGATGACGCCAGAGCCGGTTGTTCCTGAAAGTTTGGGCTGGAACCATTGGATTGAATTGAATTGAATCGAATTGAGTTGCACTGTTGGTTTAGACTTCAGGGTACGGAATCAAGACGGGTTTTTTTGCTGCAAAATAACATCAACATGCGATTACGTAACCCACCTCAGACTACCAAGAAAGGTGACGATCTGGGTGTCTTTTGGCTTGGACTGGGCAGCCAGTACTAGTGAGAAAATATTCTATCTCCACACATCATCGCCATCTCTAAAACACCTGGAAAAAAAAAGGTGGCTGTTTGATAGTCAACCCCGCGTTTCGGATGTCTCTTATCTATAGAGAACAAAAGGTAAGTACGATGGGTGTCGAGATCAATTGGTGTCTTTGGTGGGAGGGGCCCATAACAATCATGATAAAAAGAACCGTTACACGGCAAGACCGGAGATGGATACAGATAAGACCCAGAATGAACCATGAAATTTGCCTTGTGGTTTTAGTGTACCAAAACGTCCAAGACGACGACAAAAGGAGTGAAATTTCGTCAACCGGCATTGCCGAAGACCCCGGATTAACTGGGGTGACATGGAGATCGTATTTTTTTGGAGTCGTCGGTGGTAAGAAATAATATTAGGGAAGGAGGAGAAGTCAAGTTTCGAGGGTAACATCCTCATAACGTTTACATAGACAAGAATAGACCAAGGCTTTGCCCATTTCCGATCTAGCCGTGCGAATCGTTTTCTTTTTCATAAAGTATAGAATATAGAACGACATAACATGACAAAGGGAAATACGACAAGCCCCAAAATACGACAAGTAACTAGAGATAATATGGATATACGATACACAAATATAGTTTGGTGTGGTGATGCTGACGATGGTGGCCCAGCCCTTAGTCGAATCTCGAGTCCCATTTTGACAGGCCCAAATGTCGTTGCGGCTCCAAAAGATGAGCCAGCCTCCATTCTGACACATAAACAGGATGCATTGAATTGAGATCAATTGATCTTAATCGTAGACTCAATGGCAATTGAACCGGTGAAAAATTGATAAGCTACGATTGAATTGATAATAATAATTTTTTTTTTTATATAATTTTTAAACCGTTTGTTTAAGTATCTTATTAAAACTCTAAAAATCTATTTCAAAAGAACTTAGAACTTGGTAGCAAGTTCAGCGAATTCCTTACCTTGGATGAAGACAACTTCCAATTCCAACTTGGATGGAGATCTGGAACCGTCTGGACCAGCAATGGTACCAGCACCCCAAGAAGAACCACCGTGAATTTCTTCAATGTTGGCTAATTGAGGGAAGGTCTTGGCGTAACCTAATGGAGCAAAGATGATACCGTGGTGAACCAAGACGGATAAGGAGTTGATAACGGTTTCTTCTTGACCACCACCTTGGGTACCAGTGGAGACAAAGACACCAGCAACCTTACCGTGTAAGGCACCTTGGGACCATAAACCACCAGTGGTGTCCCAGAAAGCCTTCCATTGGGCTGGGAAAGTACCGAATCTGGTTGGGATACCAAACAAGAAAGCGTTGTACTTGGTCAAGGTTTCAGCAGAAGCGACTGGGTAGTCTCTCTTTGGAGGAGCGTGTAACTTAGCTAAAACGTCATCAGATAAGGTTTCTGGGACTTGGTAGATATCAGCTTCACCACCAGCGGCTTCGATACCCTTCTTAGCTTCTTCAGCTAAAGTGGCGATGTGTTGATATAAGGAGTAGATAATGATAGCGACCTTAGCCATTTTTGTTTTCTTATGATTCTAATTAATTGGAATTGAATTAAACTAATTATCAAAGAGATCCTCGCACTCTTATATAGTAATTTTCATAATATCCAGAACGTTTACAGAAACATTGAGATTTGCCCGAAAATGTCGCGACATAGAAGCCTCTCATTGACTTTTTTTCGCAATTTGTAATCTTTAGTAATTTTTTAGTTTGATTAGTGAGTGAGTGAAAAGGTAACGAAATACGGAGGTTTTCCACACGTCAAAGTGCACAACTATGGCTGCGGTGACTAGCGACATTTTGGCAGAAACGGTGGTGGTGTGGTGGCGGAGGCCAGTGAAAAAATATTAGTGAGAGAGAGAGAGACAAAGAGACAAAGAGACAGAAATAATATTAATTGTAATCGGAACGGATGGGGAATATTTAATCCGAAGTAGAATACGCTAGATTAAAGAACAATAAAGAACCTTTTGGTGCTGGTGGGGGGTCCACAAAAATAGAATAGGTAAGAATGAATTAATTCACAAAACAGAAACCACACACTCTAAAGCCTCCTAATGTGACTAGACGTCAGCGACCGGAATAGGGAACCGCGAATGACTAACCGGTTTGTAATTTTTAGTAAAAAAGTGGAAAACAAGCCTTTGAATTGTGGATTGTGAACTCGGCCCGAAGTGGAAGGCGCGAATCTCGCGGCAGACCCAGGGTTAACATTTCTATACCATTTATATAGATGGTATTATCCGAAGGGGCTGAAAAAAAGAGAAGGGCAACACCATAGTTGATTTAGAAGAACAAAAAAATGGGTTTAAAAATTGCAATTGTACAATACTCCACTTACGGACACGTTACCACCTTGGCTAGAGCCATAAAGGAAGGTGTTGAAGCTTCTGGATTGGCTTCTCAAGTCGATATTCTTCAAGTTCCAGAAACTTTACCAGCTGAAGTCTTGGAAAAATTACATGCTCCACCAAAGCCAACCGATATCAAAATCGCCACTCCTGAATTAATTGCTTCTTATGATGCTTTACTTTTAGGTATTCCAACCAGATATGGTGCTTCTCCAGCTCAATGGTCTGCTTTCTGGGACACCACTGGTGGTTTATGGTCTCAAGGTGCTTTACACGGTAAGCCAGCTGGTATTTTCGTTTCCACTGGTACCGTTGGTGGTGGTCAAGAAACCACCGTGCGGTACAATTTGAGTGTCTTGGCTCACCATGGTATGCCTTTCATTCCTTTGGGTTATGCCGACACTGCCGAATTATTTGATTTGGAAGAACTTCACTCGGCTACTCCTTACGGTTCTGGTACTTACGCTGGTCCAGATGGTTCTAGACAACCAACCGAGCTTGAATTAAAGATTGCCAGAACCCATGGTGAATCTTTCACCAAGCACGCTGCTAAGTTCTACCCATCTGCCACCAAATCCGCATCTTCCGAAGGTGCTGCTGCTGCTGCTGCTGCTCCTGCCAAGAAGGAAGCCGCTGCCGCTGCTGCTCCTCAAAAACAACAACAACAAAAGGCTGAAGAATCCAAGGCTCAAAGAACTACCCAATCTACTAAGGCTCCAGAAAACGCTGAAAAGAGTGGTTGTTCTAAGTGTACCATCATGTAAACATATTTTTCAAAAAAAAAAAAAATCAATTTAGAATCATTAATTTATAGATCTAATTTCCTAACAATATGGTCTTTTTCTTCACTTAATTTGTTTCATTTATTTTTTATCAGGTTAGTAATAGTTCCATAATTTAGAATTTATAATCCGGAGGTTACTTACAAAAAGAAAATTAATTTAAAAAAAGGACCCCAAATTCACTCTTTCTCAATAGATAAATTGTGAACTTAATAAATATCTAGAATCGTGCAATAAGTGAAAACAACTAGTAATTAATTAATTCAGATTATCTATGATGAATGTGTTATTTAATAAATAATCATTGGTATCATGGAGATAATAATAATCATCAGTAAACAATTTCTAGTATTCTATTTTAACATACAAAACCAGCGTGGTCAAGCATTGGATCAATCCTCTCTATAGGATAGCCTAAAATAGAACAAATTGCAACGATTTCTTGATTAGTTTTTTTTTCATCTCCACCAAATATTATTTAATCATCAAAATTTATTTGATACTAGTTTTAATTTCGGTATATGAGGATTTATGGGTAATTGTTTCAAGTAAATTCTCCAAGAGATTGCAATCCAAACCAAATTCAATAACCAATTGGGCCCTGCATGAAAGGTTTTTCAAGGAGTAAAAGCTATTATGAACGAGTTATGAAGAGTGTCTCAATTAATGTTAAGAATTCATGAGATCAACTTAGAGATCATTGGGACTTATAGGTTATCCAGGCCCCAACTTAACCATTTTTTCATTCAAATACAATTTAAAAGAAATTTCGTAAAATCCCTAGTAGCCCCACTTCTTGTTAGAAACAAACATCTTCCTCGAACATCTAGTACTTAAAGACCTCTTTTCGGAAGGGATGATCCCCTTCTAGAAAACAAAACCAATAAACTAAAAGATTCATAATGGAGAAAGGGCACCAATTGACCTGGAACTAGTCAATTGGCGAGAACTCTGGCTTCATTATGTCAATTACTTTCTGTAATTGTTATTTGTATTTCTCTTAACCGTAACCAGAACAATTGATAACGAATGATATGTTAAAAGAAGGTATATCCGGAATAGTGACGAATTTACATTAGGATAAGTAATTACCCGATTAAAAACGGTCTGATAGATCTCTGCAATTTACCAACTTCTGATTTTGGTAAAATAGATTCCTGATCAGATCCATCAATCTTGTGTAAGCAAAGTTCGTATTCTTCTTCCTCTAGAGGATCCAAAGGGTTGCTTTTTTATTTTCTTTTTTTTAAAAAAAAAAAACTCATATAGTAATGAGGTTGAAACAACATGCTCCCGATCCGGCTACCACGTATCAATTGCCTGTTCAATGACTTGGTTCCACATCTTATAACGGCTCGTTACTTTGAACGATCTAATCTCTTGAAGAAGGCTTTTCTGAGTATTGCAGTATGGGTTTTAAGAACGCTGCAGGCTACCCCAAAAAGTCTCGAATGGTCCGTGATCAATCTCCATCGATTTCGATCGAATTACCCTCCCATAACTCAAAAATTACCTAGAATAACCGTACCGTGTTGATGTGAATCAATTGGCACCAATCACATGATTTGACTGTTGAAGTCTGTCTGAACCTAGATATTTTGTACTCACTTGATCACCTGACTCCGTGGGCGATACTCTCCGTTTCACGTCGCTGTTTCACCTATTGAGCATACCCGTAAGGATAACGAATGAATGAATGAAGCCTTTGGGGAGTTGTCTTGGACAGTAGAAATTGAAACTTATACGCGTTTGTTTGGTCACGTGGTACGTTGCGTCGCGACTTGGAAAATGACAGAAAGTGCGTCGCATCACAAAGTATCAAAAGAGTTTCCCCAGAAATACGTCAATGGAGCCGTCAAGTAGAGACGGCCATTTTAGACAAATATTACACATTTGCGAAAACGTTACAAACCAGAGAAATGCGACATTTCTCATCACGGGGCCGGGCGTATATCTCGGTATTTTTCAAAACCAGGTATTTGGTGCCGTAGTAGATGATGACAGGGCCATCAACACCGTTCTATTGCGATAGGGTACGTTTTTGCCTCCACTAAACTAGGACCAGTCTCGCCTTTTAATAATCTAAAGGTAACGGAGCATGCTTAATAATTAAATGTAAATACATATACGGTTGTTAATATACCGCAAAAGCCGTCCGCTGTGGCCTTAATAATATTTTATAATGGGCCAGGTCATAGTCATGGTCCGCAATCAGTAATTTTTCACTTGGAGCATCGTCAAATGTATTTGCCATCTGGAGTAAAACGGGAAAAAAAGAAAGAGTTTCGAACCATAGCATACCAGATCCGGTCCTGTACTGACTTGGGTGGAATAGATAAAGTGAAAAGAAATAGATAAAGTGAAAAGAAATAGATAAATTGAAAAGAAATAGATGAAAGTTGACCTTTGGTGCTTATTCGCCCCACACTGAGGTTGCAGTGTGCTTGCATTTGGTGCCTACGTTTGCCAACCTTGTCTATTTCATTTCTAAGTATTCTTTTTAGTCGTGGTGGGTTAATTAGGGCAATGAAACATGATGGCGAAAGGACATGTAGCTTACAAACGATGATAATTTTCTGCCTCCTTGCAGAATACATCGTTGCGGTGGTGGAGGAACCCGGACTGTTCACACTCCGGTATTCCGTAACTGGTATCGTATCTGCTATCATGGGTATTGGTGTGTTCTCATGCAGTACCTCAAATATAGACACTTTTGGCACTTTTTGGAACTTTTGGCACTTTTGCTACACTCTGGCTTAAGGAGAAAATGGTATCACTGGATTTTATTGTCTTGAATGGTACGACTTTTGGATTGTATGTTTGTTCTGGGCCGAAACTACATGCTTATAGCTTAAGTGATGCGGTACTGGCATTTTTTGAAGTATTATTTTTAATACAAAGAATAAAGGGTGTGTCGGATCACGTTGTATTGCTGATTCAGTCATATGCTTGAGACAGTTAGGAAGCAGCAGGACGGATTTTATTCCTGTTAAAAATTTCGGTTTTTCACAAATTTTTCATAATTTGTAATTATCATCATTTTGCGGGGATGTGAGAGATGAGATTGGAATGGTATAGGTGAATCCGGGGTTCAACATTGCCCATTTTTCAGTAATGTTGTAGATATTGAACCATAGCCAGATGCTCTGGTCACGAAGAGACACGGAAGTCATATAGAATAAAGCTTTTGAGAAAACTAGGCTAGGAAGTCTAGGCTGAGATCATACTGTTAGGAGGTCTGACATATCCACAGTAATAGTGAGTGTAGTAGTTATTACTGATAGTAGTGGATCAACAGAAGCGTCTTTTCAATGGTCAGAGTCGCCCAGTGGACTTCATTGTTGTATCCGTTTCCGCCTTTCTTTGCATCGCTGCTTCTTCTTATCTCTCATTCTTCCACTTGACTTTTACCTTTACATTGGTCGCACTTCCATTTGCACCCAAATATTCACGAGATGTCTTCAGTGGGTCTGTCATACCAACGGGACTAATAAGCAATAGAAGATCGCGAATTGACGGTCTCTTTACAAGCACGCGGCTCTCTTGGTCTGTCATGATTTGACTGTAACATCATAAACTTCTCATTTTCTTAGTCTCTGTCCCGTTTCTTTGGTATGTCATCAAACACGGTCTGGCGATGACTCGCACTATCGCGACTTTTAGCGTGTTCCAAACAAACAACCAACCCATCAACATCAACTACATCTCCATCAACATCCCACCGCCAACACCACCATGGGAAGCTACGACGACAATTTCTGGGGAATTGGAGGACGAAATATCTTGAACCGTCCCCGAGTGGCCACTACCAACACAGTGCCGTCGCTGGTAGTGAGTTTGTTCTCGCAGATGTCACAAGACGCCAGGAAACCCAAGAAGAAGCACAAGATCCATGTATATGGAGATGATACCCAGCAGAAACAAGAGGAACCAAGACCTGGTGAATCAAAGGTCCTCCAAAGCATCGATGTGAACGTCCTGGGTCCAAGTCCCAAGAAAGTGGACTTGATAGACTTAAACCGTTTATCGTCCCAAACAGAACCATCTTCATCACCAGATCCAAAGCATTCCGAGGAACAAACCCGAAAATCCAGCATTCCAATTAGCTTTCTAGTCGATCCAAAGAGCCAAGAAGTCAAAACCAGTGGTATTGGAAGTGATGATATCAGATCAAAGACTTCTCTTCACCCAGTTGATGATGGTGATGATGATGATGATGATGATGATGATGATGTGATATTGGTAGGTAACGATCATCACCAATTGCGTAGTCCTAGTCCCCGAGGCTCCCCTGATGCAATTGCTGATAGTGAAGAGGAGATAGAGCTTCTTTCAAGTTCTCAGTGTAATACAGGCAAAAGTTCCAAAGCTCCAACCCAAGATGTTTCATCTCAGATGAGTAACGGGAACTTTCAAGCTGAAGACTTGTCTACAGGAGTGGGCGAAGAATTAGAATATGGGGCATATGATACCCAGTTGACACAACCAAAAATGGCTTCAGTTGAGCCAGAACCAGAACCTTTAGAGCTAAAACCGTTAGAACCAAAACCAGTCCTGTTAATTGAGAAAAGTAAAGAAATAGTGCATCAGGTCAGACCAGAAAATGGTATTCTTAAACGTAAATCACCAAAGAAACGTAAGCAAAATGAAAAGAAAACTGTTGCAAAATCTCCAGAAGCATTAGCCCAGGAACAATTAGAACAGGTGGAAATTCAAACCAAAACTGAAGAAGCACAATTGGAACAACCAAGACCAACTGAAGCCATAGAAAAATCAAAGAAATCACAAGAAAAAGACACGTCTTCTGAGGATAAAGAAGCACGTAAGAACATAGTGACCGAAGAACAATCCGATCAACAAGCCAAGGATGATGGCCAAAAGCATATGTTTGTCAGCCTTAATACCAAGAAGAAGGAACTGGATAAAATAACCGACAATAGTATTAGCATAAACAAAATAGAGGAGACAGTGCAGACTGAAACCAAAGAAACAATTCCAGAAAATACTCCAGAGTCAATAGAATCAACAGAGGTTACGAGAGAGTCTAAAGAGTCTAGTCCTGGTCTCTCTTACAGCATTAAAAAACGTAAAGGAGCCAGTTTGGCCGATATCTGTGGCAGAACCAATGCAGCCAGACTTCCAGGAAGAGTGGGCCTTTCAAAGAGAATTAGAATAGAGTCATTGCATCGCATGAAGACAAAGAAATAAGACCAAGATAGAAAGTACAGATACTTAAAGAAGTAAAAATGTATTTATTGTGGAAAAAAAAAGCAACTGGAATGTGGTAAAGGGTTTAAGACGTACAGTGAAAAATGATTTGTTGGATCAGTTCGTATAAGCACATGGATCTCCCGATTTGGTTCGTATTTCTGATCACAAACCCACAAGGAGGTGTCAGAGTTGACCATCAGCCCCAAAGAACTTTTAGCGAAAAACAGACAAAAAAATTGACAGGTTGCTGGGATGGTTCTACTAGCCGAGGTAGCTGGCTACATTCCTAAATCACACATTATTTGTTGAATGTTCAAACACAAGATCAAGTAGAGAAAGAAACCAGAGAAATGTGTGCTGTAATTCGCAGCCATCTATTCCTCACACGACCCGGGACTATATAAATCACAAGTGTGGACCAAAAATTTTGCTCGTTGCTAATATCCGGGTACTTGCAATGAGCGTACATGCTGGACTTTAGGTCCCTAGTGTGATACGTCCTCTCTAGCCCGGCAGATCGAATGAATGCTATGTTCAGTTATGGTTTTAGAAACAGTGGGACCACGACTCTACGAGTGTTTGGACATTGTAGAATGAATTTGCCAGAACCAGTAACTATTTTATGGTGTAAGAAGAAACTTTTTTTTTTGTCACTGTTGACCTTATGGAAATGACGAAATGGCCAGAGATACAGAAACTGAACAGGACAAATGTCAGAAAAATAATTATATTTGTTCACCAGAACAGGCAACTGTCAAACGGGGTAAATCTGTTGGTAGTATTATAAAAGGAAATTAATGTTATAAGCAGGAAAGTCACGTAGGGCAAGAATCATAAGCACAATCCCAAGAGTAAACCAGGAACAAAGATATTAATACCACTACTTAAAAAAAAAAAGTAGTCCAGAGGATTAAGCTCTAAGCCTATTTCAGTTATACCGATTAATTACCCCCTTCGCTAACAATAGAACAATTGAAAAAAAAAAAAAAAAGAACATCGTTCAGGAACACAGGAACAAACAAGCCTAGTTAAGAAGCTAGCTTAGAACCTAGTTCGGCAAGCAGAGCAAGTAGTTTCACCAAGAATAAAGATGGTGCGATTGTTTCGATAGGGCAACAACCTAGCAATACAATAGATAAAGATTAACAGAACAAATGAGAGCTACAACAAGAGCTAGAGGAGCAAAAAACCAAAAATAACGGACAATATACAATAATTCCATAATTAGCAAGTGCAAAAATAACAAGGGAAAGTGGAAAAAATATATACACTAATTGAAAACCGATATTTCGAGCCACGTAAATGCAGACGTGGGGAGGAGGGGCCAGGAAGGGCCCGAGACTCAGACAAAAAAGAAAAATAGAAAGGTCAGTTCCTATGACCTCAAGCATGATATAGCCCATTAGCAGAATAGGCTTAGACATGAAATAAGACGTTTAGTTAACAATACTGAACAATGATTATAGAAAACCGTTCATAAGCCATGATTGCCAAGATAAACGGCGTAATACGAACATGTATTAGCAAAGTAAGGAACCTAATAATTATACAAGATAGAAGTAGAGGGAGAAGATTTGCACGAAAAGGTCGTCGTGCGCATTCGTAATTCGTAAAGGCTACCGAGACACAGAGACACGGTACTGTACCCTGGAGAAATCAGATGTGAATTCTGGAGGATATTTTTGGATTGAGAAATGTTGGTGTTTAGGGTTTTTTTTAGTGGGTTTTCACCACCAGAACTAGCTGCAATAGTTAATTTTCTTGTAGACAACCAACACAACCATGATCCTTAATCAAGCACCAAAGGAGGAAGGGAGGAAACAGGGCCGCCGCCGCCAACCCCGACTTGATATGAGGAGGAATAAAATGAAATAATGAATAAATAATGGGATTTCAAAACAAGAACGACGTGAACCACAACCACGATTTTTTGCATCTAGTGTTTACCAAGGCAGAAAGAAACCGGACTTGGAGTGGCCTTGTTGCTTCCCTTCATGGAGCATCTCTTGACATAGTCCTTCTTTTCATCGAACTTGGAGAAACAGCATCCTGACTTTGATGTCGTATAGTTGCTCGAACCAGTCGACCCCGAGGACCCGGCAGACGAGGCCAGAGAAATGGACTTCTTCTTCGATAGTATGGACATGAGTAAAGTAATCTCTTTCCAAAAACTCTCTCGATGGGGAGGATGGAGATTTTGTTAGATTATATAACGTTTTGGGAATGTTAGTGGTTTTTTTTTTTGTACCCGCTGCAAAATTTACTGCTTAAGGTGCAACCCACCCAAACACAATCCATGATGATGTAACCAATACGAAAAATCCCTCAACACATATTGTCAGAGACGATTACCACGAATAGAAGTAATAGGGCCTGGGGGTAAAACTGGGACTGTGAGTAGGTCACGGGCCGCCACCTTAAGCATGAAAAGAAAAAAAAAAAATACTCATAAAAGTCCTATAGTTAACTGCGGCATTTAACCCATGCAGGAAACCGATGCCCCAAAAGATGAGGTTTGGGATGAGGTTGCTAGGGGCAGAGTAGCCCAATCTGGAAGAATCTCTCCCAACACGGAATGCTCAAAAATGGTAGGGAGCCTTTACTGCGAGACATCCTGTAACGGAGCCAGGGAGCCAGGGAGCCAGGGAGCCAGAGGGCCACATTACAGTTACGTTCCTGTACATACACCACCGGCAATTGTGGTTGTATGTGAAGGACGGTTTATTAGTCGTGACAACAATCTCCAGGGATATGAAATTCACACCTCTTGGCCATGTCATGGATTTGGGGCGAATATGGCAACTGCCACGGACTCGCTGGTGGAGCCTGGAAGAAAAAAAATCGTAGTCATTTTCCCGTCCTGTTTTCTCTGTCACGATGTCAATCGTTTGCCGTCTTTCGTCACCATAGATAAATTGGTATGTATTTTATTTCCAGTGTATCATGACGAAAAAAATAACGACACCACAAAAAAAATAACTACTACCGTCGTGATTCACAAACAGGAATGTTTTAGTGTTCAGTACGCCTAAAATCTATGGCACTCACCAGAACGGAATCGCGTCTTCAATGTGATCCTACCAATGTTTTTTTTTTATTCCGTCATGCTAACTTGGAACTGGCGGGAGGAACTCCATCTCGACACCTATTATGGTTAACCTTCTTTTAGCCTGTGTTTGGGGCCCTGTTGGATAAGTGCTGCATTCTGAGGTCTTTTCTTTTTTGTTGACTCCCACAAAAGCGGAACTGCATTGTACCAAAAAATTCTCTCGTGTACTCACATGTACCAGACGCATATGAACGAGATTGTGGTGAGATTTTGTCAGTGGTATTTCAGGGGTACAATATAGCAAAATATCCACCACCACTGATTACGCAATGGCTTACGTAACGGAGTCTGCTGGAGTAACAATATGGCCGGAGATTGTCCTTGCTGGGAGCACAATGCAGTTGCTGTGACCATGGGAGAGCAGATTGTCGGAGATTTCTCGCTGCTATTATTGTTGGCGATTTACTACCCAATCCCTGAATCACAATGTACAGGTTTCACCATATGACGAGATATGACGTAGTTCCTCACTCCACATTTAATTTTAGTTTCACCTACCCCCAAATCCACAATTGATCGGACTTATGATATCGGAGCTAAGAGTACACAAGTGTAACAAATATCAGGTTAGAGAATAACGGGAAAATTCCGCCCTCTCAAACTTCAACTGGTATCTATTAGCGGAACCATGAAGAGGGTTGAGAAAGAGAGAGAGAGAGAGAGAGAGAGAGTATATTGGAATGGTGGTTCCCAACAATTAGACTATTTTAAGCAGGTTTCGATTGTGTGTTAGAAGGTGGAATGCAAGGTCAGAACAATCACCGATTTTAACGTCAATAGGTCGATAGGTCGATGTTCTTATGGTTCCCACTTTGGTCTATGACCTCATAGTGGGGTCGTATACTACCGTAAACTTGACTAATGAGCCACAACCACGTCAACTGCCAAGTGACATGTGAGACTACATCTGTTTAGCCTCTTTGGGGCTGTTGGCACATATACCCTATTGTCCTTGCGGGTTGTCCTTACTTTGTATGTTGTGGGCCGGGTACGTCATACTTACGGTGTACATCCGCTACCAGACTGGTTGTTGTGTAATTGGTGTAGTTAGTCTTGTTAATTCGGCACTACACGCTTTTCCTGGTGTCTTGTCTTGTAATGTGGGGATCGTCATCTGTTGGGGCTGGTGTATATAGTTGTTTGTAGATTAAAGCATTCCAATAGGTCAAGGTTGGCCTCGAAACAAAAACAACAGTATTGGGACCTGCTCGAAACTCATCATTGCTACAGGGTGTGATCTTGTCTTCCGTGTTTGTTGATTGCCCTATAGTGACTAGGCCTATATATTATTCGTCGTGTTGGTATGGTGATAGTGCGAGTTGGGAGGTATCAGTATCAGAGTTGAGGCGATGTTTCAACCCTGTAAAGCGGGTTGATGGTTTCAGAGGCTGAGGACGTGGTGTTTGGAATTGTCGTTCGTGAAACAACAGAAATTCAGGTCATACTTCATGACGACGAGACAACTGGATTTGATAAATATTGCCATCTGAATAGATAAAAATGAACTATTTATGACACTTACAGCGACACAATTCTGACACACACAATTCCCGGTTCAAAATCCTTGATGCAATACAATAATGACCTGAGCCATGTCACTTTTCATGCTTGTTAGCGGTTGAAAACCATATTCCACCCGATACACAAGAGAAATTCAGGATTCTTTGGGTACACCATTCTTCTGGTATTGACGTTGGTGATGTTATTGATTTTTTTCTTACTTTTTTCTCTATTTTTTTTTGCCTGATGCTGATAGATGTTGGTTCGTACGTTATTGTTTCGTTTCAACGCATATTTTTATGATTCTAAGTGTCCCCTTTAACCACCTAGGCAAGGATATTATCGAACTCATCCATGTTCTCCAACTCATCCTGTTGTGCCACTCGCTTCAACACCTCCTTCTTGGACGACTCTTGTATGAATCCGTCCAATAGCAACTCGTCTAGTATATGATATGCCTTTTCAAATCCAAAAATAATGTCTAATTCACAAACATTTCCATACATCTTATCCATTTGTTCAACAAATCTATGGATAACCTCAAGTGCAAGCAACTCATTGTCCCCATTATCAAGACCAACAATGAAAAAGAGTGAAGCGTATCTTCTGTATACAATTTTCATCTCTTGATATTCCAATACATTACACATCTTGGCTCTTCTGGCCAAAATCAAGGTGGTTAACTCCCTCATTTTCTTGCTTTTTTCCTTTTGAGAAATAGTCTGGTACCATTTGGATAATCTGACCTTTCCTTGTCTCGACAAGAGGAAGAGGAACTGGATGGCCATGGTGTTTGTTGATATGTAGTTGGTGTTTAGTGATTTGTATGTGGCGCTGATTTCGTGTCCTAATGTGGGTGGATTATGTGCAGGTCACTACGGTGGGTGCTAGAGACTTGGACAAAACAAGAGGGAATATTCAATGAGTGCATAATAGCAGAAGAGTAACTATTGAATGCGTCTGCAAGGTAGAGTACAACCACTTTCTTACTTTGGGACCAGCAGGATTATCAATATTAGGTCTCTGGAGTCAAGTGTCACGTGACCAGGCCTTACCAGGATCAGTTGAATCCAGTGACGCTTTCAAAGCGATTATGGATGCTAGGGAACTGGCTAGTGCTGTAATTGGGTGCTTCTTTGATCATAGCCCTGCATTTCTATCTGAATTTTGTCACTTCCAATCAAAATGATAGTGGTTAGTATATCATCACACTATGTGCAGGTCACTTATATTGGTAACTTGTGGGTTCTTCAAGTACATCAATATTGAGAAGGTTATGATCAAAGAGACGCCGAGGACGAGGTAATGCAATGGAAACAGAATAGGAAGGTTATAAAAAAAAATCGAGCGAGCCATAAATATTGAGACGTTCACCAGAAGTATAATTAAGGCTACACATAGTAAAGATCCGATAAAGATACAAGATAGTTACCAAACACGAGAACAGGAAAGTACAAGATCAGGCCATTCGAAATGGTTTCTTCAATTGAAAGAAATTGGCCCTTTGCAAACAAGATTTGATGACTTCAGTTACACTTTTGCAATTTTTTGCACCCACTCATAAACTACAAAGCATAACCTTGACCTAAAACCTAAAACCAAGAAGCACCACTCGATGTCTGTATGCTGTATGATCACTAATATTCGTTGACTAATTTTTACTTTTATCATGACATTTATTACTACGATCTTGAAGTCTATTATTCGTATACATGCTACCTGTTTAATCCTAGGTGGCATTATGAGGTTAGCGGAACCAAATCAAGCTATTATGCTATCCTCGATTTTTCACCCACTACTATTTCAAATCCCTGATTTGAAATATCCGATAATTGAGAAATTATATTTTTAATTCTTAATTGTTGATCTGATTTCTCTTGTTCTTTTTTTTTTTTTTGATTTTATTTCCAGCCAAATGAATTAAGTCTCCATCGTTCCAGCTGTTTTCTCCAAGAAGTCTAAATGCTGTGTCAACTCTTCACAAATTTCATCTCTATCCACGTCCTTGTAGATTTCTAATTCAATCTTTAAATCACATAAAAAGTATTTCGAATTGGTCCATTGAACTTTTTCAAAGTCAATTCCAGTACGTTTACCCATACCAGTACCATAAAGCCTAAATCTTTCACCCTTTGCATTAAAAATCTTACGGGAAATTTTAAGCATCCATGGATCAAGTTTCGGCCAATTGGAGTGTACAAAGAAAATTCTAGGACCATTTTCGAGTAATGGATATTGAGATTTAATTTGTTCTTGTTGCTTTTCAGACTTGTTGTCTAATTTATGACGCAATTTGGCATATTCATAATCTTCTACTGGATCATATTGGCCCATTCCGGTACCTTCAAACTGTCCACCAACATCAAAATGACCAAATGCATTAAGGAATTTAGCAACTTGATAGTATTTTTTATTGGTTGCAACAGTGGCTGCTAAAAATGTTTCTTTGTCTCCTTCACCATCAGAACCTTGTGAGAATAATGGATAGTAATGTGATGGACCATATAAGTTATAATAGAGTGCCAATAAAAGCGCTTTAGTATGGGACTTTTTAGAAATCATTAATTGTCCAGATTCTGAAGTCGGATCAGGAATACTTCCTTGACGTTGATGTAATGGGATTTCATCTATATCCTCCAGACTCTTCTTGGCACCAGCAGTCAAGTATTGTCCATTGACTTCATCGTATTTAGGTAACAATTTGTTTTCACTCACTTTAAGACCAGCTATTTTATAATAATCTGGAGAAGTGGCCCTCTTCCAGAAATCTGGCCAAACAATCAAACCATTATTAGTGAAAGGTTTTTTATCAAACAAGTAATCTGGTTTGTGAACCGGGATATTATCACTATCCAATAATAAAATGTTTTCAAAGCTCAGCAAAAGAATGGCAAGAGCTTTGTATTGATAACCTTCAAATTCAACTTTGGTGGTACCATCTAAAATGAATCCCTTTTCAACATCTCTAGGATCATGTAAAGCATAAGGAAGATATATACAACGAGCATCCAATGAAGGGAAAACGGTTTCACATAAAGATTTTTCATATTCTTCAGCCTTTGGAATAAGAACTTCAATACGCAATTTACTACCCATGGCTCTGAGGGATTTAATAGAAAGTAAGGTCAACCAGTTGAATTTACCTCCTCCAACATAAACAATACCTTGGCCAGAATATAAACCCTTTGGTGCCTTATTAGGTAAGTGATCCAACACATACTTATGCAGTTTTGTCATTGATTCCAACTCATTACTGTCTAACTGGAGAAACAGTGACAAATATGATTCACTGAATACTTTGTCGTTTTGATCCAAGGAATCGTATCTTGCATGGTAGATACGATCTCCCGTGAGATATGTTCTTAATTTGGGAACCATTGGTCTTCCCTTGTGTAAAACACCAAATACTTCTTGGTAGAATTTGTAGCCAAGTTGCATTCTGTTTATTTCCTTCTTAGTTTCTTGAATTATTGGGTGGTCTTTCTTGGGTGAAAGAGTGACCTTTTTTGGTGGGGCATTTTCAGTCTCATCGCTACTCATTGAAATTTCCTTTTGATCTTGGTTCTGAATTATCTCTTCATTGTCTTCGAAATCAGACCAGACTTCGTTGCCTCCGTGGGTGTCAGGATTTTTGGATTTTTCATTAGGGTGGGTAGGATCTTCAACTAAATGCTGGGGTTTTATGGCATTGGCATTGATAATTTCTTCCTTACTGCCGAGAGAGTTTGCGTGGTGATGGTGCTTACTAATCAAAAGATCGACCATGTCGGCATCTTTGTGGATCTTTAACTTTCCATCCACGAGCTCCATCTTTTGATCCTTCCCCTTTTCTTGCTGTACTTTCATTCGGGTTTCGTCTGCGGCATCGGTATGGACAAACGGAACCGTCTTCTTCTTGGAAAATAACGATAATTTGCCGAAAATGCCGCCAATTGTGTCAAATATCGACTTGTTCTGGTCGGGAATATTTATCACTGTTGATTCTGATTCCTTGTTGGATTCCAATAGGGCCAAGTTCTGGAACACTATGAAGTAGAACAAGATCACCAAGATCACCATCGCGTAGATGAGAGACGACTTGTGGCGCCTTCTGAAAAGGAGTCTCGTTTTGATGACAAGCCTTTGAATGGGATTATGCATTGTGTTTATGATTATGATTATGATTATGATTGTGGATTGTGGGTGATTATACGATTATATGGAGATTCTTGGGGTAAAATAGTATTGATAGGGCTCACTACGGTGGAACACGGATGGAGAAATGGCCAGGAGCTGTGGTGAATTAGGTGGAGGCCAATGCTTCGAGATCAGGGAGTAAGTGGTGGGTTCAATTACCCTGACAGGAATAATATGGACAATAGGTGGAGGCACAACTGATATAGGGCTTTGGGTGTGTCACATGATGCGTACGCCTTGGTCCACGACGCGCCAGGCAGCACGGTGCTGTAGAGCCAGGTGCAGCGCGATTCTGTGCGAGTCTAAAGATCTGGCTAGATGCATCTATTTACGAGACAAAGAGAAGAGCCGGAACGCACGAGAGCCTCTACAGTGGAGTAAGGAGCTATAGGAACTGAACGATCTATACGGTCTATAGTCTAAAGACAGGGAAAGGGGGTGCAATTGGCTGGCGGGGGCATCGCTCTAGAAGTGTCTCCTTGGGATTTTCAGTGGCCCAAAAACGTATGGACACGGAACTTTTCACCCTATTCTAGGGCTTTGTGCAAAATACACCCAGATCAGAAACACCGAGAAAATTTCGGCGAGTTCTTACGTGGAGATGCGCCAATACCGTCTACCAACAGGACATCCGACGCTTGTGCTCATCTATTGCCTGTGAGTAGCAAAATCGTAGGCAATCTTGACCTATTGACCCAGGTAATTGAGCGCTGTCCAATACCAAGTGCCAGTAATGGTCCATTTCTCTCGTTATTTCTCCCTGTGGTGGTCCGAAAGTGTTGCGGCGCCAGCACTGTGTGGGAAAAGTCTGCAAGGGCTAAAATTAAACACTTTTAGTCTGAATGTGGTGATTAATAAGGAGTCACTAAAATACAATGTCAGGACAATAATTTAACACATCTATAGTGGCCAGTAGAAGTCCTTGGCACCGATGGTTGTTCAGTAGATACGAGCGTGGATATTTTGGGGAGGTGTACTTTATTTACCATGGGGTGGTTGGTGTAACTAAAGTGCCTAAGTTGGTGATGATTAGTTAGAAGCACATTCACCAGAGCCGTCCTGTGGCCTTGGTGGCACGAAGATCAGCCCCGTAATACCAGAAGACTCGCCTAGCCAGAGAGAGAGAGAGAGAGTGTGTGTGTGTGTGTGTGTGTGTGTGGAACGGGTTATGTTGCGGCTGCGTAGATGGTCCCACCAGTGATACCATGAGTTGTGGAGTGGAGACTGGGGATATCGTGTTTCCATACATAGAATATTTTTATCACTATATGCACCGTGTCGACAATAAGCCCCCATCGTCCATCGTTTAGTTTGGAGATTTCCTGTATTTTTTATCTTCAAAGATCTATTGCAGATTCAGCTCCATTCAACACCTTCATAAAGTGTGGGGTACAGCTCAAGAATCCAAAGGAAAAATCCTGGTCTGGATCACACGTACACCTGTTTTCCACAAAGACCTCAGTGTCCTGTGGACACAGCGTATATGGAGGATGGTAGTAGCCAAAGTCCAGGAACCAATGAACATCTTCTTTCTTCAAGAACAATGCAACAGCCATGGTATGTACTGGAGCATCGCCCCAACGTTCATAGTAAAATCCACCTGCTCTGTCCAAATATTCAAAAAAGTGTTGATACTCCGGAGTCTGGTAAATGGACAAGTCAACTATCTCGAAGTTGGACCAGAAATGACATAAATTGTAGGATCCGTAGACATCGTCGTTCTGAACCAATCTTAATAATTCACTAGATGGTGAAAAGTCATGAATATATTTCATGACTGTATCCCATAACGTGGGGATGGTTTCCAGGTATTCGAACAAACTAACGGTAAAGGCGTATTTCTTGTTGTTATCGTTCATGAACTTAAACAAGTCTTCTTTGATATCGCAAAAATACTTGACATCTGGTTCTAATCTCCAGTAGAATTGGTACTGCGACACCAATGGATGCAAGTGGGAAAACCCAGAATAATAACGACACATGTGTCGATAGCTTTCTGAGTCCCCATAGGGAATATTGGAGGACACCTTGTAATTATAATGGACTCTATCGAGGTCTATGTGCGGAGGGTAGGACCATTGGTTTTTGGGAATGATTCCAAAGTTGAGTTTTCCTCGAGGTATATGCGATGAGATGATGTATATGAACTCCTGGCTGAAAGGAATGTTGTTTAAAAATGTATAGTCGTAATTGTAATTGTCATTAAATCTGTCTTGGATGTTTTGGATTGTGTCAAGAAGTTCGAAGACATCCGAGTTTCGGCACAAGACCATGAACGTAGCATTTTGGCGCTGGTAAGGGTCTGAAGGATCGGTTTTGTTAACGATGATCGATCTGTTGGTGTCAGTGCTGCGTAGGAACGCCTTGAGTCGTTGCTTGTTGTTTATGGAGTGATTCCATTGGAAAACCGATTCAGGGTCTTGTGAGGAATATTGATGATGCGATTCAGGACCAGCAATGAACACAGGCAGATCATTGAAAAATCCAGGAATTTCAGGGTTTTGAGGACGATCCGGACTGAAGTCTTCGGGCACATTGGGTTCCAAGGAATCGACAGGCTCAACAAATGGCACCTGGTTCCACCAGATACCCAATGACCATTCCAAGAATAAGTAGAAACAAAGGACCTGTCTGATCACCATGAAAAGATCAGGAATGGGATTAGTGTACGAATCAGAAGGGTTGAAGCAAGAGACGGATCGGGGTGAAAAAGTTCTAGTTTTGGAGATTCTTCATCGATTGTCCTTAGAAGTATTTCAGGGTAATTTGCTGAGAAGAACAAGGTTAAGTGGACGTCTATAGAGGCTCAAATTGCTTGGTACCATCGTGGCGTAGCTGGATGTCTGAAGATGTCGCATATATTTGTTGAATAGATGAAATTAATTCTGTATTGGGTAATGTGCAGCAACTACTGGGAAAGATCTACAAGGAGAGTTGAGGGGTGAAAAATGTGCCTGCCATAAAGGACACAAGATATCCGAGCCAATCAGGAAGGTCTTGAGAGGTGAACATCAGACCATTTCCACGTTTCAGCGCTTCCCAAACTATGTTTGGAGTTTATGGTACGAGATATAGAAGGTTTTGGTTGCAATACTGGTGGAAAAAAGAAAAGAGCGGAAGTTAGGAAAAGAAAATTGCATAAGGGTTCAACCAGTGGGTGCTACACTTAAAAAGCTTTAAACTGGAGGTGTGCTACCAGCAACACTATATAGTTGGGTATGGAGGTGGTCCTTATGTTAGGTGATGTGATATCGCACATTTTCGGTGCATACTACACTACGTTGCCTTAGACTGCGCAGACCTGTCAAATATACATGGAGATGGAGACTCATAATCGATCTATTTGTCAGGTCAACACCATCGAAGGTAATTTTCACGGTGGTGTTGTTGTTTCAAACACGAGCTATTATTCTGGCGTTCAATGGCCAATTCCTGTGTTCTATTTATTGTAAAAATCCCTGTACTGTAGCGAATATTATTGAGTTATGTGGTGTTTCTATTGTTCCTGTAACTTCTTTCTATACTTCGACGTGTTGCTATGGATTCCAGTTCCAAGTCGTCTGTGGCAGTCTGCAGTTCAAGCAAAATAAACAAACTCTGATGCTTGTTCAGCTTTGGTCTATGAGCTTGGTTGTTACTGTAGATCATAGCCATCGAGCATCAACCAAACGACTTGGAAGTCTTGATCCACTGGTTTCTGAATTTGTTGCTGTTTGGGGAAAGTGGGTTTTTAGTGGGGAGTTTAGGTGAATTTTAGGTGAATTTTTTGAGGAGTATGGAGTGGTTTCACGGTTATTCCTATACGTCATTATTGTTATCATGGAGGTTTCTGGGTTGTCTGTCACAAACAGTGGGTGTCCGAAACGTGCCCAACTCCACATTCTACATTCGTCTGTGCAAGATCCTATCCCACGTTTAGATCTACATCACTGTTCATCCTAAGGCACCACATGGGCAGTGGTCACGATAATGGCTTCTCGGGGCTGGCACGTTTCTGGGCCATGATTGCGACTCCAGGTGGCATTTGGCCCCTCTAGCCTTCCTGCCTGTACCTACTACGCAGAGTTCGCACTAAGATCCTCACTACCCTCCGCTATTTTCCACCACGAGTACCACGAGTACCACGAGGAACCCACCCCTACCACCCACGCATTCATTATAGATAACACACCAAAAAGAAAGCCTCTTTTGATACTCCACTTTTATTAGAAACCATTGCCATACAATCCCCAGACAAAGCCAACAAACCAGACCACTGCTCACAAAGACACCCACACCACCACAAGCCCTCTACCCTGACATACAGTCGGTCATCCAACCACCTTATCAATCATTTAACCTTTTCTTTCCTCTCCTTTCCTTTTCTTTATCTTCAACGCTGGATTCGCAGTAATTGGAACTTTACTGTCGCTATTTTTGATCCTTCTGTTTGTTCTCGCTAACTTTTCTCGCTGGACACCGCACACTCACTCCGTTACACTGCCGCACCACCACCTTATCTCGCTACTACTCACTCACCCAGTCTTCATCAAAATAGTTTTTTTCAATTACTTCAGTTTCCAATACTATCACTGGCCCCATTACGACAACATGGATCCCGGGACTTCTAAAGTGCCCGCTGTATACACACCTGAAGGGGTCCGGGTGGCAACTCCAAGGACCGGCTCATGGGCCCACGATCCTTTGCCCAACTCCCATCATGATCTTGAGGGTGTTGTTGATGACCACATCAGTACTAAACAAGAAAACACACCGCAGTCCCACCAGGCCGAGGACTTGGGCCCAGAGGCACCAGATCCAGTCACCGAGGCCACCGCCTTGTTCCAGACCCAGTCTTTGTCCGAGAAGCACATTGCATCTGTGTTTTCTTCCGCTCTTAACGATGAGCTCTCACCCACAAACCATCAGCATCAGCATCATCAGCATCATCATCATAATCTGCATCTTCCAAGTGTATCTCATAACCACAACGATACTTTGGTCCCTCCACAGCAAACAACACCCAGAAAACAGTCCACGTCATCGCATTCGTCGTCTTCCGAAATACCCAAACCAAACCTCTTAACTGGAAGAAAGGCTGCCAGGTCTTTGCGAATCTTCAGAGGTGCACTGTCTTCAAAAGACGAATCAGATCAAGACCAACCAGAAGAGCTTTCTCCCTTCGATCTTGAGGCCGCCCCAGAGCTAGCAGATATTATCGAAAGCGAACCCCAACAACAGCAACAACAACATCAACATCAACAACAACAACCACAATCATCCCCAATTGAGCTCGAGCCGGTCTCTTCAGCAACCTATTTTCCTCATACTCCAGCAGAAACAGAGGCTGGTCCCAATGCTTTGACCGAAGTTGAAATACCTGACTCTCCACAAACGCAACATTTAACTGCCAAGGTCGAGTTTGAACATCGTGGAAATGGTGATATCACCAAGATCAAGGGTCATACCATTGATATTGATGAAGCTGATCCTCTAAAAATCGCCCAATATATAACCTCTAGAACTGCATCTCCAGCCCCTGAAGAAATCATTCCTCCTAAACCTTCGATACAACAACCTTCATCTTCATTATCTCAAGAACTTTTCCCTTTGGCAGTGGAATTAAGACCTTTTAAAAACAAAGTAGGAGGGCATACTGCTATCTTTAGTTTTTCTAAAAGAGCGGTTTGCAAAGCATTGGTGAATCGTGAAAACTTATTCTATGAAACCATAGAATTGAGTCATCCTAATTTATTAATATTTATGCCTAAATACATTGGTGTACTTAATGTCAGATATTCTAGTATAATCACGGAAAACTCTTCAGAAAAGGACTCGAAAATAACAGAAGCAATTGATATCCATAGAAGAACCTCCAATGATTACCCCCCTGAAGTTGTTTTAGATGATAACAAACACATTATTCCAGATTCCTTGTGGAAACAATACTCAGAGTCATTACCATCTCCAGTTGCAGATTCCTATTTAGGAGCTAGTTCTAGAAGTCGTCAAAACAGTTTGCATAGTCATGGTGGTGAGGAAATTGATGGTGATGGTGATGGTGATGGTGACCGTGAAGGATCTTCTTCTTCGTCTGCAAATTCACATAATCCACATAGTTTCTCATCTAGAGTACCAAACAATTTGGGTGCTACCATGGTTAATACTGATCTTCAAGTGCAAATTCTTCAAGAGGTTTTCCAACCATCATTGAAGATGCAAAGTCCTCCAACCCAAACAGATGATATTTTCACCATGGATGAAGAAAACACATCCTTGAAATCCGAATTGCCTGATATACAAACTCCTAGATCACCGGAACTCGCTCCTATCTCCCGTAAACATACTCGTTTTGAAAGATTTATTCTTCTTGAAGATTTGACTTCAAACATGAGTAGACCTTGTGTTTTGGACTTGAAAATGGGTACCAGGCAATACGGAATTGAAGCTACCAAGGCTAAACAATTATCGCAACGTCGTAAGTGTTTAGCTACAACTTCCAGAAAATTGGGAGTTCGTATCTGTGGATTGCAAGTTTTCAAGAAGGATCCACAAGAGAACACAGAAAATCCATTAATCAAGGACAAGTACTACGGAAGAAGAGTTAAAATTGGCAGAGAATTCTGTAAGATTCTTTCGAAGTTCTTGTACGATGGCCAATCCAACTATTCAATTCTTTACAAGATTCCTAGCCTTATTGACCAACTCAGTGAGTTGTACGATGCTTTTAGTGGACTTGTAGGGTACCGGATGTATGGATCGTCTATCTTATTGATGTACGACGGAGCCATTGATGAGAGTGAAGTTAAAGTGAAAGTTATTGATTTTGCACAATCAGTGATCTATCCTCAAGCAGATAGATCCCTTGTAAGTGGAGAAGAGGTGACTGTTCCTCCAGCACACCCAGAACTCCCTGATCGAGGATACTTAAGAGGATTGAAATCTTTGGTTATGTACTTCAAGTTAATTTTCAGAATAATCACTGGAACTGAATATATCGATTCGCAGCAAGCTGCAAAAGAGATTCAAACAAACAAAGCCAACTTCATGAAGAACAATGTTTGGTTGGACCGTTTTGCCGAAGTTGATGACGAGGTCAAGATCGAGTATGATCCATTTGACATTAGCTATCCTGAGTATTCAAAGGAAGAAGACGAAGGAATCTCGGAGTAAGGATATGCATCAGGTGAGTACCACCAAAAAAAAAAACACCATCATGAAAACCTGGAGATTGACACAAGTGTTCCCCAGTTTACATAGTAATTAAAGCAAAAAGGCATCCAACCAAGAACCAAACACGAGTTTCCATAGTAATTAGTCAACTAAAAAAGGGTAATTCGCTTATTGGTGGTTTGGTGTCTTCATAATTCATAGTAATATCAAACGAAAGTTTGAATGTAAAGATAATTGATAATTAATATACGAATCCAAAAACAATAGTCCGGCGTTTTTAGCCTAACAATAAGCCATAACCGTTTGAAAGCTTAAACAACAAGGACCCTGAAACAGTGACCGGACCAAATTTTCACTCCAAAGGAACTAAGGACAATAAAGCGCACGGAATCGGGATGATGTTAGATCGATTTGGGCCAAGTACCTTGGTCTTCACTTTATGGTCTTCCAGTTTTGGACCGTTTTTGCAATCGTTTTCGTCTATTGTTCCAGCCCAGGTTGCAACCTTGCATTTCCGGCAGAGAAGAAGCGGCGCAAGGTGGAGGTAGCACCGGTTCTACGGGGATCATGAAGTTTGAGCCATAATGATAGCGATTTAGGGCCGTTAGTGATGATAATCTCGGTCCCTTCAGGCTGTTTCTGGGGTACTTTTGACAGGTCCTCGCTTAGTTCCGGCTGCACTTAGGGGTGCATTGTGCCACCACCAGGCCAATCCAGCACCTGAAACGCATTCCCAAGCTACTGTGGAGTCCCGTCGACTACTCCACCGCCAAACGCTTTTGTTCTGGACGATTGCGTTGGTTGCTGGTGGTGCAACTTGCTATTTTGACACATTTCGAGTTTTTCAGTCTGTTCCAGATATAGACCATCTCCGGCTCTCTGCACCCGAACAGCCTCGAAAGCGATGAGAGGACCTGGCCGATCTAGCGCCAGTTGGAACCACCCCATTCCATTGACAAAGGGCCCAGATTCCGTGCCCCAGCTAGTCCTATTTCTGGCATTAGGGTTTTTTCAGGCCCGAGAGTGTCGCATTTATTTTTTAGGCACAACTTGCTATTGCTCATTGGGCTCCCCCACCACATAGCCCATGTTTAGCAGAGATTTGGTAGGTGAAATAAACCAATTATGGACCATCCATTATAAAGGTGGAAAGCTTTTCACACAGGAACGTTGGAGGTGTCGGGGCTGATAGAGGATGTTGAGGTAGGGCTTGAATTGTAGTAGTAAGTTCCCCTGACGCATAGAACCGACACAAAAAGCTGGGAGTGTCGTCATCATCCATCAAACACAACAGTGGGATTTTTACACAAAATCATCATGATCTGGTCCGTTTACTTTGTGCCAAGTGTAGGATTGCTTACTCACATACATAGGATGACGTAAACCAGATCCGGCCAGCGGGGCATAAACAGTCTGATCCGGAATGCTAGTCATAAGTGAAAAAGATTGCAATAAATCATTGACCCCAATAGAGAAGATTACATGATGTACCTACTACTAAAAGATGCATGGATTTAGTCATACCCACATATTTTGAAAGCCCACATACAAGTTTCAACCATAGCAGGTGTAGTTTGAAGGTAGCCCGATATAGCACCAGTTCCCGGTCAGTTGCAGTGAAGGCTTTACTCCTACGAGTTTCGTTAGGGCTACTTCGCCAGAGGGTCCAGCCCTCAGACCCAGTTTTTTTTGTAAGCCGGTGAGTCGTTGAATCCAGATGAGTTTGCGGACCGCAACCGCCTTGCCGAGCAGCGAGATGTCACGTTCTGCGCACTATATAGTGGAAGGTTCAGCCACTACGTTTTTCCAAGCCAACCAAGTCCACCCCAGGAATTGACATTTCTAGTGCTAGTTTCTTACTTCACTTGACCACACGTTCAATCGGATAATCAAACCCCTCTAAAAGCCCGTGGCCCCCCTCACGCTCACACACGCTCACACACACGCACACACACTCACTCATACAGTCGACGCACCCACCTTAAAAACGTCATATCTCCAGAAGGTTGTTACTCATCATCCCCCACCAGAATGCCGCGTCGTAACAGTAATGCTCCATCCATACCAGTGATTGCCACTATTGATATTGGTACCACCTCCGCTAGAGCCATTATCTTCTCCCAGGAAGGGAATGAGATCGCCAAGCATCAGATTGAATATTCCACCACCGCTTCTGAAGCGCCAGCCGAGTCCAAAAACACCGACCAGTTTAGAAGAAGATCTTCACTTTTAAGACACAACGAGCCTATTTTCACGGCAGAAGGTATTGCTATTTCCATCACCGATGACATTGAGATTGAAAACAACGCTGCTTCTGCTGGTCCTACTCTTCGTTTCCCGCAACCGGGCTGGGTTGAGTGTATGCCAGTTCACATTTTAGCCAATGCGGTGCAGTGTTTAACTGCCTGTTTGATTACGTTGAGAAAGATCAACCAAAACCCCGAGCTCAAGATCAAATACAAGGTCAAGGCCATTGGTATTGCCAACATGAGAGAAACCACCATTGTGTGGAGTAGAAAGACTGGTAAACCGTTGTCCAATGGTATTACTTGGACGGATACCAGAACTGCTGAAATTATTGCTCATTTGGAAAAGATGACCGACGATGATCGTAAGGAAGAAATGAAACAAAAGACCGGTTTACCATTATCTACCTACTTTTCAGCTGCCAAATTAAGATGGCTTTTGGATAATGACGATACTATTAGAGAAGAGTACGAAAAAGGTGATGGTAACTTGATGTTCGGTACCGTGGATACCTGGTTGATTTATCATTTGACTAAGGAAAAGAACTTTGTTTCTGACGTCACCAATGCCTCTAGAACATACTTTATGGACCTTGAAACCAAGGATTACGACGACGATTTGTTGGATTTCTGGGGTATTGATCCAACCAGAATCAGATTGCCAAAGATTGTGTCCAGTTCTGAACATTACGGGTCCTTTGCAGCCCCCAACTTTTCCAACTTGGGCTTCCACAATAAGATCACCCAAGAAGCTTACGATATATTGAAGGCCATCACTGGTGTTCCAATCTGTGGGTGTCTTGGTGACCAGTCAGCATCACTTGTGGGGCAATTGGCCCTTAGAGCCGGTTCAGCTAAGTGTACTTATGGTACTGGTTGTTTCCTTTTGTATAATACTGGTACCAGAAAATTGATTTCTGAACATGGAACCTTGACCACTTTGGGTTATTGGTTCCCAAATTTGGAAGGTGAAGATGGTAAACCGCATTATGCATTGGAAGGTTCTGTTGCCGTGGCTGGTTCGATTATTCAATGGTTAAGAGATAACTTGAAGTTGATCGAAAACGCCAAGGATATCGGACCTTTGGCTTCTCAAGTTCCTAACTCGGGTGGTGTTGTATTTATCCCTGCATTTTCTGGTTTATACGCTCCATACTGGGATGGTGGTGCTAGAGGTACTATTTTCGGTATGACTCAATATACTTCGTCCAGTCATATTGCTAGAGCTGCCTTGGAAGGTGTTTGTTTCCAAGTCCGTGCTATTTTAAGAGCCATGGCCAATGATGCTGGAGCATCTGAAGATTTCATGGAAGAAGCATTGGGATCTCTGGATTCCAATGATAAGAAACCGTTATCTGGATTGGCTGTTGATGGTGGTATGTCCAAAGCAGACGAAGTCTTGCAAATTCAAGCCGATATTTTGGGTCCATGTGTGACTGTTGAAAGAGCTATTATCTCCGAATGTACTGCATTGGGTGCTGCAATTGCTGCTGGTTTATCATTCAAAAATGTGGAAGATAGAGTCTGGAAGGACTTTGATGATGTCATAGTGAAGATCAAAGACACCAAGGACAAGACCAGCAATACTTTCAAGGCCCACTTGCCAGATAAGGAGAGAAGAAGAATTTGGAAGAGATGGGAAGGAGCTATTGAGAGAGCTAAGGGCTGGTTAGATGACGAGTAAGCCGTCAATTGCAATCAACAATGTCGTTGATCAACAGGTCTACAGTCTTGTGACAGAGATCTTACACATTTAAATCACTAGTGATTTGTAGGGTCTGGTTATCGTGGGCCTTTAATTCGCTTTAACTTACTGTCGTGCCTGTGAAATATGCCCATTGTGTCGTTGAATGGGTTGGTCTATAACACCAGAAGATGAACTTCGTGTTCAGCTATCTAGAAATATTTATTCAGTATAGAGAATAAAGAATAAGACGAATAATTAGAAATAAGCAGGAAGTGTAGAAGGTGAATGAACCTGAATGTAGTAATTGTTTTTCCACTTCTCTACTAATAATGTATGGTATTCAAGTGTTACAAATTGTCTATTATACATGCTATAAATGCTACTACAGGAGCGAAGATGGTTCCGCCTACAAACGGCTAGACTTCTGATGGCTTTGATGGCCTCGCTTTCTCGCTGGCGAGATACGATGAATCGAATACGAATCAATGGTATAAAAAAAAATACCAATTGTTGGAAACAATGCAATTGGGCTTTGTGGGTGGAATAAAAAAAAACTATGATGATCCATTTTTTGAGCTTAATCCGGCTCTTCTTTCTCTATTAGTTCACGGTGATGGATTATTGTTGGGGTCGACAGGAAGCCGAAAATTGAAAAAAATGTGACAATCAATTGATTCTCACTATTTTTGATGCCAGTACTGAATAAATATCTTTTGGGTTATATGAGTTACCTTTTAGCGACTATGATGATCAACAAAATCATCATCACTATTGTACTCGTCGATATCTAAGTAGGTTTCTTCGTAGACCAAACTCTCGTCATTTGAGCTTACTGGAAAGTTATCGATATTGAAGGAACTGTCTGCCAAGTCAGCAATATTTCTTTCGTTCTTTTTAGGAGATAATGTGGTGATCACATCGCTGAAAAACTGACTGGTCTTATGGGAGAAAACATCAAACTTATCATTTTGTTGCGTCAAAAATGCTTGCGAATCAAGCCTTATTGAAGAAGCTTTTTTCTTGAGATCATCCTGGTGGATGGTGAACATAGTAGATGCCTTTTTGGAAATGTTGAACAAGAAATCATCGGAATTGGTAGGTTCAAAAATGCTGGAAGCCTTGGATCTGATACTCTTAAAGATCTCGGGTTTTTCAAAATCAGGTTCGCTCAATTTCTTCAATTCCTTGGAGGTCTCGAGATGTGCTTGCTTATAAATATCTTGCTTGTTGGACTCTTCAAGTTGTTTGAATTTTTGTTCTCTCTTACACTCTTCTAACTTAGTAGCAATGTCATCGAGTTCGAAACGAAGCTTTTTGACGTGATCCTCATATTCCTTGAGCTGTTTCTGTTTCTGGCCATATTGGTCCAAAAGCTGCTTCTGTGTAGGTTTAGGGGTAGCAAAAGGGTCACTAAGAGTATCTTGTCTAAAAGAAGCCTTAGGAGTAAGCACCGGGTTGGTCGTCTGGAATGGATCGTTGTTTCTAAAGGAACTCTTGGGATTGAGCACCGGAGCTTTGGTGATCCCGCTTCCCTGGAACGGGTCTCTGGTACCAGCTTGGACCTGGGCTTTCTTCAAGTAATCGTTGGTTCTCTCTTTGACGGTACGAGTGTTCACATTGAACGGATCATTGCGTAAATTCTTCAAAGGCAGAACTGGTCTTTCAAGCCTTTTGGCTGGAGATGGAGTGACTGGCGGTAAATTCTCTTTGTCCATAATGTGCATTGACGACTCGTCTAATTTATAATAGGTAAATGATGGTAAACAGCCCAGTTAGTTGTTGGGAAAGGTAAACGAAGGTAATGTGAATTAGAGGCAAGAGGATTAGTGGGGGTAGGAGAAGTGGAAACAAATGGATTTGGATCCTTTCTATGGCAGGGCAGCAGTGCAGCGTAGAGCGGATATGGGAGCGATGGTGGGATAGTTTGGGGAGCCCGAGGGGTGAAAGACAGAGGGAGAGAGAAGGAGCGAAGAGTGGGTTTTTGCAATCTGATATATGGTTACTGGAAAGGGAAGTATCAAAACAAACGCACAGATCGGGAATGCCCATCCTATAGTTGGGTGCACAGTGGGTGCACATGGTGCAGGATCTGTTGGGGATTCACATGCCCATGCACATAAAATGTTACCCTGACACACAGGTGCGACACAGTTGCGACACACCTCCAGTAAACCAGCTCGTGCCTAAATGGCCCGTTTGAACACCTTATTGTAGAAATAAAAGGATATGGCTATGGACTGCTACCACCAGCTGAATACTCGCCTTCTTACGACAGTTCCATCTGCCAAATACCTGCCGTTAGTGGTGATCTTTCGGGAGGTGATGCCTAGTGGAGGGCATCACGTGCGGCCGTTTTGTCTTTTTTTTTTTTTTTTTTTCCCTTTCTAAACACTCCCAGTAAAGCAAAATGCACCATATATTCGCTGGTAGTGCATTTCACGTGCACTAACATTGCCACGCTTGCTTTATAACCAAACTGAAATCCATAACTTCTTACTTCAATACCCACTCCAAAATGTCAGTCTTCGCTAAGCTCAAACTCTTCTTTGCTTCCTTCCTCGTGTTGTACACCGTCTACCTCGGCTCCTACAAATGTGAACAATTGAGAGAATCCGAACATGGTATCAATGCTGTGTTTCACCCTTTGACCCACCATCACAATAAGGCATGCGACGTCTTAAACCAAGGTACCGACTTTGTCAAGCCTTATGTCGCTACTGTTCACCAATTCTTGGATGATCACGTCCACTCCCACCCATTGTTTGTCCAATACAAGGTTGAAGATAAGATCACCTGTGCTAAAGGTAAATACCAAACCCACTTAAGTCCTTATGTACAACAATTATTCCAATTCATTGAAGTTTTGGAAATAAAGGTGTATGAATACTTTGTTGCGCTTTATGCTGAAGCCCAAAAGTTGTATGCCCAATATACCAAGTGATTGTCTTTTCCTTTTCATATACATTTTAATTGGATATATGATTGGATGCTTTTTGTTAGTTGATATCTTATTTAATTTGTGGTGGTTCAAGCGAGCGAATTTGCGAAATTATCAAATGGTTGAAAAATTGGACGTTTCCAAAATTTCTGGTCAGGATTATCTGATTATTTGTTGGGCCCACAGCAATTTCGATCGTTGATGGGTTCATGGTAGTTCACCCAGTTCCCTCGATTCCATGAACTGCTTCGATGTAAATTATTTTGCTTTATGTACGAATACTCAATAAATCCTCTTATAAATCCTCGTAAGTTTCTGATTGTAGTGAAGTGAAATATTCAGTCCAAAGTGGGGTCAACCAGCTTCATTTCCTGTATACTCCACTAATAATATCTCTAAATGGTAGCCTGCTTTATTCAATTTGTTAAGGGTCCGACAATGCCAATTTAAGTGTTTGAGGTAATGGGGAGGAACCTGGACTTCTTCAATTGCATTAATTGAGATGCAAAATCGGGGATAAATTACCTGCCATTAAATTCGGATGAATCTACCAACGGTTGGACCAATTGACCCCTCAGTCCCAGATGCAAATTGGTGTCGGTTGTCTTGACGTTTGGCTGTCTTGTGATATCCGGTTACTGCACAGAACCTTCCATGATGGTTCGGCATTAGAAAGCCTTCTTGGGAGTTTGTGTTCCGAATCAGCAGCCGAATCAGCAGCTAAGCTGAAGATCACAGAAAACAGACTTTAAGAACTTGTTGGTGGATGGAAGCCTGTAGTGGTAGCATGTCTAAGCTTTTGGGCTTTTGGTGAATATCACGTGACCACAGAGTTAGCTGTTTAAGTCAGCTGAAGGGCAGCTGGTGTGTCAAACGAGAGTCAATTGGGGATGTGACTGTTGTAGTAAGCGAATGAAGCTGATATGGGAATTGTAAGTTGGTCTTGTGGGTTGCATCCAAGTAGGTGTTGGTGTTGTGTGCAGGCCGGGTATAATGGCTGCGAAAGACACCAAGGCATATGTGTACCAGGGCCAGTGTTGGACAAGCGTTCACTGTCTTAATGGTTGGCTTTGATAGTGTGTGTAACATTATAAGCTTTTGGTGGCTTTTTCCGGTGAGTGAAGGGTAATTTTCAGATAATGGCTCTCGATATCGTGACTATAAGCATTCCATATTGGTGTTAATACCAGACCCATTATAAGGAGCTTTAGATAACTAGAAGAGTGAGAACGGTGGGAATAATTAGATTAATTTCCTAGGAAATCCTGGATTATCATTATTTCATTAATTGTTCCTGAACGTGGTGCTAATTTTGCAATCAAGTGTCATACACCCTGGTAAGGCTACGTAAGCTGTCTGCTAATAAGAATTCAGTGACTCTAAGACCAGCTTTTCGGAGTTCTTAGAATTGTAGCCAGGTCCAGAGTCCATTCTAGTAGCATTCAAGCTGGAGGATGTCTTGTAATAACACCGATACCTAGTAAATTAGACACGGTGCGGCACCCCACCACCACCTCCTCCTCCTTCCTAAAAGACCACTGGCACATCATCCATCACCACTCATCGCCATCCTCCCTCTCCTTCCTCTCCTTCCTCTTCCCCGCTGGCCTTACCCCCCCATCCTCTTTCTTCTTGTATCGCCAGACTCATCGCGTGTCTCAAAGACGCTGGAACCTTCCACTAATCAGGGCCATTGCCACGAAGCTCCAGTAACTTCCACTGTTGATCCGTGAACCTCTCCCCGCTGGTCCACTTCCCTTGACTCCTCTCTTCCACTCGCGATGGTGCAGTTGTTCCGTTCGGTAATTGCCGCCTTTTGTTTCCTCGTTGGTTCTATCTCATTCTCGTTCCCAGTCTCAATTTCAGTGTTCAAATTGTGTGTTGTTTCTCCCATCAAAACTCATAAACACCCTCGAATCGTTGGTTGTTCAACATGTTGTACTGGCTCCCATTCCAGGCGTTTGTGGCCTACTTGGCGTATACGTTGATCGCCGTTTGTCCTCTCAACGATCCATCACCACTTTCATCCCAATCCCTTGCCCATACTTCTCCTGTTACTTATCACACATGTGCTCTTAGCCACGAGTATATCAAGCCTGTTTACTTGACCAGAGTAGAGCCTGTGCTCCAACAGCTTGATGCCAAGTATGGTGTCCAGACCAAGGTCGCCTATGTCCAGAAATCCCTAGTCGATTTGGACAAGGATCAAAAGGTCTCCAGATTCATCGAATGGGTCATCGGATGCTGCCAGTCCAGAATCGATCTGACCAGCGCCTGGCTTGAGGCCGACGTGGCTCCAAGATGGACTGCTGCCAAGAAGGTGGCGCTTCTTAAGGCCAGCTACTATTGGTCACTCTTGAGTATCCACTTGGAAGAACATTGGACCGTGATCAATTGGCACTTCTGGAACATCGCCAACCAGGCATTGTCATTCATTGATCCATACATTCAAAAGGTATTGTCATCCGACCTTGGATTAAAGGCTCGGGTTTGGTACAATCACCTGAAGCAAGCCATCTTGAAGAGAACCAACTATCCCTACCTCCAAAAGAAGACTGATTTCTTGAAGACCGAGTTCAAGAACTTGATCAAGTTCAATGATTTTTATTCGTATAAATCCTCGATAGTGGAAAACATCGATAGTTTGTTATCCGACAAGGGAAAAGAAGTCAACGAAGTGTCTCCATCAGACAGTGATGATGAAGGTCCTTACACTTATTACCAAACCTTGACTGTGGTGGCTACTGCAACTGAAGTAGGTATCAGTCTTGAACACTACAAGGACTACGATCTTGAAAGATTAAACCAAGAATTGGAACTTTGGGATGCTAAGGTCATCAAGACCTTGGATATGGCCACAAATAACTTGGAAATTGAAATGAAACCAATTGTTGATGGTGCTATTGCTTCCATTAAAGATCAAGTCAGTTCTATCATGCAAAACCTCCAACTTGATAATCATAAGAAATATCAAAAGCTCAACAAGATGATCAGTGAAATCAACAAGGATTATGAAAGAATTAAGCAAAACAATGATACTTCGATTGAATCTTACTCTAGACAAGATGTGAGAGATGTGATAGAAGAAGCCTATACCTTACCTGAAGAAATGGCACAAAGTATTCAAAATGATTATTTAATCAAAACCCATGAATTTGTGACTAACAGTTACTTCAGAGTTATTCAAGACACCATTGATATTTTAGAGACTTTTGCAGAAACCACAATTTCTGAATTTTCCAAGCTGTTGACAGTTTTATTGGAAGAATTGAATTTTGATAATGAAGAAATCTCATGGCAAGCCTGGAAACAGTTTCATCGTGTCAAGGAACATATTTTTGAATTCAGAGACAATATTATGGATACTGCCAATGAATACAAGTTAAACAAAGTCGATAACAAGAACTTGGAAACAATTGGTTTACAACACTGGAACGACTACTTGAAAAATGTCGAATTCCACATCAACTTCTTACTAAGAGATAATGATGATTACTTGAAGTTGATCAGAGCCAAGGCCAACGTTGCCTTCCAAATGAGAGAAGGTTTAATCAGAGACATTGAAGCCCAACTCGTCAAGTTCATTCCAGAAGATGAAACTATTGTACAAGAACGAGAAGACAATCAAGAAGAGGTTATAGAAAATGTTGCTGAGCCAGTTGAACAGGAAGAGCAAGTGATAGAGGCCAAAGCTGTGGAAGAGAAGGAAGAAATCATAGAAGTCGAGATTCCTGAAGAGAAGGAGGACATCATTGATGCTGAGGTTTATGAAGACAAGGAAGATGTTATAGAGGCCATGTCAGAGGAACCTGTTGAAAACGAACTTGACGGAGATGATGACGAAGACGACGTAGAGGAGGAGGAAGAAGAAGAAGAAGAAGAAGAAGAAGAAGAAGAAGAAGAAGAAGAAGAAGAAGAAGAAGAAGAAGAAGAAGAAGAGGAGGAGGAGGTTGAAGAAGATGTTGAAGCTGAGGCTGCTGAGGCTGACGAAGCTGATGATGAAGACACCGAAGAATCGGTGGAAGACGCAGAAGCTGGCACCATTGATTCTGAAAGCGACGAAGCAGAGGATGAGGAGAGTGACAAGTGAGATTTTCTATATATACTTTGCTAATAATACACGTTTTTAAATTAGGTGATTGTAGATCCCAATTTCTGATTTTCACAGGTGTTTCCTAAACCTAGTATTTGCTCGTACGAGTAGAATGGAAGAAAGCTTGTTTAGAAACTGCAAACACAGTAGATCTGAAGGCTTGGCTCGCGTGATTCGATCCAGCAATTGTACTGTTTGCAAAGTGATGGAGTGACATCATAGTTCATGTCTGGCTTGATTATTGCGGTCTTCTATTGGCAAAAAAAAAAAGACGTTGATAAGGAAACCCTGTGGAAAATGTTGATGGTGGTGGGGTCCTGACAGGCCAATAGGAAGCTACTTCCACTATCGTGTGAGCGAGTTGGTCGAGTTTCCCTATTGATCAGAAGACTCAATGTCGAGACACCTCTCCAGATGTTGCTGATGGTTGTTGTGTTGTGTTGTGTTGCTTGAATTTTGGCTGCAATTGAGGAAATCACAGTGACTCAAAAACTTTGCGAATCCAGAATTTGGGGGTTGCGAAATGCCGGGCACCCAACCAAAATGGTTTTAGCTGCGGTCTTTATGTTGGCGCTAAACACCTTCACAACATTACTACCAACATCATAGAATCATATGACCGTCACCAATCGTCAACCCATTTGATTAATCTGGTGGGTTGCTCCTGGCCAATAGGGTGCCTTCATCATCGTTATCGCCAGATCACATGATCTCCCTTAACGCCAATACCAGATGGTCTGGCGATAAGCACCACCAATTAATTAATATCCCACTACCCCTCTAGATAAGGGAAATGGTGATATGGGGGAATATGGGGGATGTGGCCAGACTGTAGGTTAAGGCGGGTGTTAATCAAATACAAGGTAATTGGCTGGCGATGTTGTGTTGTGAAGTGTTTTGAAGAAAACCTGGGGTCAGAATGAACCTCGGAGTAGTGGACTAAAATCACACTATACAATGCCAGATTGATATTCCGTTGGCCCAGCTTTATGCACCAAGATCGTGGATGGTTAATAGCACGAGCTGATAGTTCCTTTGATACGGAGTCAAGTTCATTAATTAGGGTGAAATGACTAAGCGATTGTGTTTGATTGGCGGATGGCGCAAATACCCAAAAAAAAAAAAATTAAAAATTAAAAAGAACTTGTAAATAGGATTTTTAGGACAAACGGAAGCGGCTTTTAGTTGACATAACAAGGAAGATCAACATCTGGGGGATAAAGATCTGGTTGGTGATTTTTGTAGAGGAGGAGGATATCAATGAGGTTTTAATAGTCAATTGTAATGAATAGATGAAGATGCACCAGTGCATTGGTAGAGGGTGTAGATGGAATTGGTTCCCCGTAATGAAGGTGTCATATGGCAGGCGGATTAAGGGACCCGACTGAGGGCAGGGTTTTCAAACAGGACGCACCTGTTCTATCACGATATTACTCATTTAATCTTTTGGAAGGTGGATATCCGGGCTACGGGGGTCTGTGAGCTTTGGGGGTGCAGGACGCCCAGGCCCGGTGAAGGAAACAAGTCCCGCGTGCCAGAGACCGTTGATTGGCTCTGATAACAGTCTCACCTTCCCTAGCGGGAACGGGACGTGAGCAAAAAAGAAACCCCCTACGCAATTAAAAAAAGAAAAATTATAGACTTTTGTGGCCTGCGGTCACCGGGATAAAGATTGAAAACCTCTCTTAAACTATTATCAACTTATCTTCTTAAATTGATATATATATAGACCATATCCAGATCATTAATTTTAAAAAATCAACTAATTCAAGTTCTTTGCATTAATATTCACTTCTAATTAAAAACTTGCTTTTTGCATTCACATTATAGATCAATATCATGGTTTCTATTACTGAACATACAGCTATTTTAGCTAAATACTTAGACTTATCTCAAAACGGTAAGGTCTTGGCTGAATACGTCTGGATTGACGCTGAAGGTAACACTAGATCCAAGTGTAAGACCTTGAACAAAAGACCAAGCACCGTTGATGACTTGCCAGAATGGAACTTTGATGGTTCTTCTACTGGCCAAGCTCCAGGTCACGATTCCGATGTGTATTTAAGACCAGTTGCTTTCTACTCTGATCCTTTTAGAAAGGGTGATAACATTATTGTTTTAACTGAATGTTGGAACAACGATGGTACTCCAAACAAGTACAACCACAGACATGAATGTGCCAAGTTGATGAGCGCTCATGCTGATGAAGAAGTTTGGTTTGGTTTGGAACAAGAATATACTTTATTCGATCAATATGACCAACCATATGCTTGGCCAAAGGGTGGTTACCCAGCTCCACAAGGTCCATACTACTGTGGTGTGGGTACTGGTAAGGTCTATGCCAGAGATGTGATAGAAGCTCACTACAGAGCTTGTCTTCATGCTGGTGTTGAAATTTCTGGTATCAACGCTGAAGTTATGCCATCTCAATGGGAATTCCAAGTTGGTCCTTGTGAAGGTATCAAGATGGGTGATGAATTATGGATTGCCCGTTATTTATTACAAAGAGTCGCTGAAGAATTTGGTGTCAAGATATCGTTCCATCCAAAGCCATTGAAGGGAGACTGGAATGGTGCTGGATGTCATACCAATGTTTCTACCAAGGCCATGAGAGTCCCAGGTGGTATGAAGGATATCGAATCTGCTCTTTCCAAGTTAGCTAAGAGACATAAGGAACATATGATGTTATACGGTAGTGATAACGAACAAAGATTAACTGGTCGTCATGAAACTGCTTCTATTGAATCCTTCTCTTCTGGTGTTGCTAACAGAGGTGCCTCTGTTAGAATCCCAAGATCCGTTGCTAAGGAAGGTTTCGGTTACTTTGAAGACAGAAGACCAGCTTCTAACATTGACCCATACTTGGTCACTGGTATCATGGTTGAAACCATTTGTGGTTCTATTCCAGATGCTGATATGTTCAAGGAGTTTGCCAGAGAATCCTCTGATTAAAAGAAAAAACACATTAAAGAAAACCCATTTAAAAAAAATCTTTTGAACAATTTTGAACAATTATCACATCCAAAACCTGCCTGTATAATTTTATATATTTCCTTCTTCTAATTCTTTCTAAAAAACCATAGTTTGATTTGCTTATAAAAAAGTTGAACTGTATCACCTGGTGTGAACCTAGCGCAGAAATACACATTACAACGACCATCACTGTAGACAACCCATCTCCGTATAAGTCTACCACAAGTCTATCAACCCATCTCGTAATCTCGTCCTGAGAGCTTTCCTTGTTCTCCTCCTTCTTGTTCTTCTCCATCTCCTTCTCCTTCTCCATCTCCTCCATCTACCAGAAGCGTGCGATCGTAGTCTTCCTCCTCCTTGGTCATCTCCCTCTGAAACTATGGTTTACGAGGAATGTGCTAAGGACGGATCTCTGGATCTGGTGTTGGTCTGGGGTTGAAAAGTTGCCATTCTTGACCAGTGTTTATACTCTTACGTAACGCTGGCCCAATTAGGATAACTAAGTGTCAAATGAAACAACGCAAATCTCGCATCTTATCGAATAAGAGAAATCGCTCAGATATTCGCTTCTTGTGCTGAGACGAGATGGGTTTGATTTGGTGCTGGTGAACACCATGCTCGATATTCACGCAAACCTTTGCTTTCCGAAGCACCTCTAACAGCAACAACGTTACGGTTCAAGTTTCATGATCAGGTTGGTTAGCAATAAGAATCTGGAATGATCGAGATCACCGCGCTTAAGCAAGAGTTACCGTTTTCGGGTTTCCTGATATGAGAGGTTGACATGCACCACCACAGGATCCCGCCTTGCAGTTGCGCGGGCCGGCACACGACCTCTTGTCACGCGGGCAAACCAATTTGGACCTCGCTTGCGATTTCTGCAACCAGATGATGTTAAGAAAGGTCTAATATAATCGGGAGTCACTGTCGGTTGACGTTTTCCGTATGATACAGTATCTACCAAAAAGCTCTACGCATAGAAGTAAACCCCTTGATTCAGTTCGGGAATCGGACTCCAGCGTATGCAGAAAGTTTTCCCGTAACTTGACACAATCGCCAATTAGTACCTAAAACAACTAAATCAAATCCTCTTCACCCACCGAGTCAAAAAGATTAGTGATCCACTGGTGAGAGTAAGCGATATGTCCATCGTTTTTCAGCTTAGTTTTGCACTGCTAATGGAATAATGGAATATGTCCTGAATCCTAAAAACCTGTCGTAATTTATTATGCTCAGCCAGGGGGTGTAGTGTCTGCAGCGTGTTGGGAATGAACTTAGCCTCCTGTCCTGATAACAGGACTTGGTGTTTAAACAACCGTGTTTGAGGACTGCAGACACGCTACTGACTGGCCAAGTGTGGCCGCTGGTGCCAAAAATAGAACTGGTTGCAAATATTGCAGCCACCAAAAATACGTAAATCGGAAAAACTAGATGACCTCCGTATCATAGATCTTCCTGGTCAACAAGACACACAACCACAGTGGCAACTACCCCCTACCACCTCACCCACTTTGATGACTGGTGTGGTTGTGGAGTTCAGGACGTCCGCATCATTCAAAACAATTTTGGGACCTCCCCAGTGTCCTCAGAGTGCCCCTCTGCAAATATAGAGGCAAATATAGAGGGGTATCTATTGATCCGCCTTTGATGAAGGCCATTTGTCCGCTCTTGTCCCACTCCACCATTTCCAGTGTTCACTATGATCATTCAGCTGTGAAACAACCGTATTGACCTATTGTTATTAATAGACCATCGTAGATAATTGTCAGCCTCTTGCAAAGAGCTCAGCAAAGCCTGGTCTCCTAATTAAGGAAACTGGATACACACACTTGCAACTATATCCCACAGCAATTTGGAATTTGCAATTCAAATATGGCTAGTCTGACCTTAGTGACATCTTTAGTGTCTCCAGTGAATTATATCAACCGGAGAACTCCCAAGTCAAGACTGTTATGGCCCGCAGCCGTGGAGATTCGGCCGTTCATTTGGCCCAAATACAGAGGATTACCAATAAAGAAGGTAACATGGCTGTTGGTGATTTCTGGTCAAGTTCCAGGGCCATGGGGCTTAAACACCAACAAAAGTCTTCTTTCGGATGTGAAAACCCTCTGGTCTGTTGAAATGTGAAGGTGCAAAAAGATGCCCTTGCCCAGTTATCTGTCATTAGACATTAGTGGTACGCCCAATCTCAACAGAAATGGGCTACGCCTCCAACATCAGCAATGGACTCTTTACTCTGAAGAGTTGAGTTGCTCTCCTCGGGACCAAACCCTTCTTCTACTTTGATGAGTTTGTAGAGTACACCGATCACCATCACTGCACCATGACAAAAAAATGCACTAATTGGAGTCGCTGTTGTTTGACCAAGACCGTGATTTGCACACCCATACTTCTTGTGATAGAAAGGTCTACTCCGAATCCAATCGAAATTCAAGTCCAGTTCTGGTTGTGCCTGTTTCTTTCTTCTATCGATTTTTCACCTGGAACAGGTGGAGTTAGTGAAACCACCAAAGATCAACCGTAAATGATGATACTAACAGTCTTTGCCTTGAGTCTACTGGCGATACCCCTTCTAACTCCGTCTTGCAATGTCGCTTAATAACCCACACTCAAGTTCTATTCACCTTCACTGTTATCTTCTTCCATATATGACTCCACACAGCACACCACCTCGTTGACCTCCTCATCGCAAGCCGGTCTAGTATAGTGGTTAGTACAGTTCGTTGTGGCCGAACAAACCCAGGTTCGATTCCTGGGACCGGCAGAATTTTTTGGTGTCATTAATTGCTGGAATCTCCAGTATCATTCTAGAAAAACACTATTAACGGATCGGCTGCAAGCGGAGCATGCCCACTTGTTGGGGTTGTGTCACAGCACATACTCGTTGGTGCCCCGTATTTTTAGGACCCATTGAGCCTTGGTATTTTAGTTCTTTGATTACGTAATCACAGTATACCCACTCCAGTTGATTTTTGCTTGCTTTCTACAAGTGCAATTCGCTTGGAAAAACTCCAGTATCTCCAGTAGACATAATGCTCATTGACTCTCCCCAGTTCCACTCTTATCGCTGCATTTTCCGTGCTATTTCCCTCTCATTCATCCAATACAATTTCGCCCAATATACACCAAAAAACATCCGCCAAAACCCCAAAGAGAGCCAGGAAAAAGCCTGAAAAATTACCCTTGACCTCCATTAGCAATACCATCCTATTTTCCCGCCTCTCGTCTACTTTTGCCCTCTCAATCGCACACTTCCCTGTTATCTATCTTCAACTTCTTGCCCAATACGGTACGCGGTCGTGCGCGCACCATCCCTCCTCCAATTATCATCCTGATACGTTCTACCAACTAACAGAACCATACACCATCATGTCAACTGACTATGTAAGTATACCAGAGAGAGGCCCCCGTCGATAGCGGGGGCGGCTCGCTGTCCAATTCCAATTGCCCCCAATTCAATGCCCCCACGAACGAGTGTGGCTCCGTCCTCAATCCCGTTGTCAACGAACCAAGCCCATTTTCCACCAGTTCAGGTCTTCAACACCAAGCACCGATCCAATCCAGAGTATCGAAGGCTCCATGCATTAACTATTGCACCATGGATGTTATTGATGGACCAGAACAGTCCGGAATAAAACGATTCCAGACCAGAAGCAAGCCCTAAAAAAACGCCTATAAAAGGGCATAAAATGTCCATAAAACAACCTTGAAGAACCATTGAATTTCACCCCTGACCAGCCCAATAAAACTCCCCAAATGAGCCACACGGGACTTTGAAAACAATTCAATCGCTTGTCCAATGTAATTGCACCATAAACCACCAATTAATCTGCTTTTGGTACTAACTTCTAGTCCCCTTTAATCATTGACAGTACATTCTTGTCCGACTCCAAAAAGATCATCAGGGAAAGAATCATTCCATGGGAAGGATTGTCCAGATCTGGAGTCATCTCTGAAGACGATGCCAACCACATCAAGATCTTGGAGAAGCAATCTCCTGAAAACAAGAAGTCTACCATTTTATCCCAATTAGACTTGTACACAAACACTATTTTGAACGTTTTAAACAAATTAGAAGTCAACGAAAAGGATGATGTCTTGAAGAACATCTTAACCTTGATCAACGACACCTTATTGAGCTTGCCAGGCCAAGAATTCATCGACTCTTTGTTGAAATTGTCCCTGGTTGACCATTCCTTACCATACGATCCATTCTTGAAGCATTTGGAAAGTAACGATAACATCATCAAGTCCTTGGCATTATATAACTTGGTCATTCTTCTTTCCAAGGCCAAGAGTGACTCTGTTAAAGAAGTTTTGATTAGAATCTTCGATGTCTTATCTTCTAACAATTTCCTTGCTAACAAGGACTCTAACTATCAATTCATTGGTATCCAACTTTTACTCGAATTATTGATTACTAAAGAATACAAATCAGTGTTTGAAAAATCCAACATGGTCTCTCACTTCAAGCCAATTAATGATTTAATTGCTCTTCTGGCTAAGAACCCTAACTCTTCAGGCTTACAATTATCATACAACTTATTGTTGACTTCCTGGGTATTATCATTCAAAGCTTCTATCAACAAGGCTTTGATTCATAACTTCCCTGATTTAATTGGTAGTTTACTTCTTATTTCCAAGGACTCTATCAAACTAAAGATTGTTAGAGTTTCTATTGGTATTTTAAAGAACTTTATAGCCGTTACTTCATCTGAAAATGACCAATTCAAGATTATCAAATTATTATTGTTCCATGATGGTTTGAACTCTATCAATGTCTTGAAGGAAAGAAAATTCGCTTCTAATGGAAGTGATGAAGAATTATCAGGAGATTTGGCTTATTTGTCCGACAATTTGAATGAAATTGTCAGAACTAAGTTGACTTCCTTAGAAGAATACTTGACTGAATTAGAAAACCCAAATTTGATCAGTTGGTCTTCTCCAACTCATAAATCTAGTGATTTCTGGTTTGAATACTCTAACAAATTCAAGGACAATCATTTCAAATTGGTCAAAAAGATGTTTGATGTTTTGACTTCTTCGGAATACAAGAGTAGTACTATTAGAGTGATTTTATTGAATGATATCCAATACTTGATTAAAAACTTAGGTCAAGATTTAGTAAACTTTATTAATACTGAAAAGGGGGGTCAGTACAAGTTTTTGGTTATGCAATTTTTGGATGACAATGGAGGTGACAATGAATTGAAGTACGAAGCCTTGAGAACCATCCAATTATTAGTGGGGCACAGTTTTTAGGGAATTTTCCACTTGATTTAGTCGTTTCTTCCCGATTTAGACCATTTATTTCATCATGATAATCATAAAATGTCTTTAATTCTTTTTAAATAAATTTTCTACGCATAAATGAAGCCTGTGTAGTCACTGGTGGTGCTTTACTCGGCTATAGCCGGCTAACAGCATAATCGTACCCGTAACTTGGTCCTGTTTGGGGTGTTTATTGTGGTCGTGTGCATACCATACATCACCATCTAAACGCGCTACTGGGATCCACCTAACACCATCAACAGAGGAATCAGAACCGCAACAGCACCAGAGAAGCTCTCCAGCGGCCAATTGTACGAGTATCCCCCAATCACCACGGAGGATCCCATCCATACCCCCCACATTTGCCCCCACACTCGCCCCCAGGGCAGAGGTACTGCCAAATACCACCACCCAGACCTGCCAGATCAGCCAGATCAACCCCACAAACTGCCGGCAGTCACAGATCAGGCACCGCCCAGAGAACTGCATAAGCGCTACTAAACAAGTTCACGAGTCCCAGCGTGCGAAATAACGAAATCGGCCCTGAAAACCAACCAAGATACCTCCACTCCTGACAGTTTTACAGCCAATTGTATCACCAATACACAACCATAAACACACGTCCATTTCACAGATATTCGCATCATGAAGCCTCCCAAGAAAGACCTTATGAAGTTCAGGCCTAACCGGCTCGAATCTTTCACCAATCCCGTCAATCTCCCTCATGGAGACCCAATACTGTGGTCAGACAATAATAGTTCAGATATGGTGACCGATCTAGTTGATTCCGGATTCTACTACTCTCCGGTTAAGACCAATTTGCATCGAGTGATGTGTTCCTTCTGTAACAAGCCTGAGAATGTCACTCAATCCATTTCTGAAATGACCACGAACCACTCAAAGAAGCACAAATCATGTCTTTTAGCAGTCATCATGAACTCGGCAATGGTAAGAGAAAAGTACATCGACTGGAACGAAAGAGGCCAGTACTGGGAGCAAGAAGAATTGGATATTATCAGGCTCCCATTAAGCTCCAAGGCTTCAAAATACAGACTCAACTCCTACGGAAAGATCTTTCCATTGGATAAGAACAAAAAGTTTATTCCCAACAGTAAGAGCTTGGCCAAAGCGGGTTTTATATACACCCCGACCAATTCTGATGATGATAAGGTATTTTGCATTTACTGTGGATGTACACTTGACCAGTGGGAAGAGGAAGATGTGCCCATGAAAGAACATGAGTTGAACTTCCCACAATGTTACTATGTGAAACAAACACAAAACGACAACATTGGGCAACAGCAATCGGCTGAACCGTCCAGAGAACCTAAATCGGTTGAACCAGAAGAACAGGAAAATATAAGAACCAGACCAAAGCGGAAAACTGCGAATAAAAATGTCTACTTGGGAATCTTAACAGATAGCGACGAAGATGACGAAGATGAAGAAGATGAAGAAGAAGCAGGAGCAACTACAAAAGATTACACTAACAATTCTGTTGATGAACTTTCAGATGAATCCTCTGATAACCTTGACATGCCCAGCAGAAAAACTAAAGATGTTACGAATGAAAAGACCAGAATTTCAAAAGATGTTTCTCCAATCCAGGTAGATTCTGAAAATGATGTTTTCATAGAAGAAATACCGACTGTGAAGCTGCCATCTATTGAGAGTATAAATATTGATGAAACCACCCATCTAGAACCCGAACAACAAACGAAGAAAGATACAAAAGAAACGACAATAACCACCAACCAGTCCAAGAATACAATTGAAAATTTCCATACCTCACATGATGATCGAAATCAATCTAAGTTATCGCAGGGCTCGAGAATCCGTACTCTGGGGTCTAAAAATGATCCCAATGATGCCTACTGGAATAAATTGCCTGATGAAGACCTTTTCAATGAATTTATGGGTGCTACTCAAATCACAAAGGAGCCAGAACCACATCCAGATTCAGAGAGTGAGATCTCTGACTTTTCAATTGCAGAACTCAAGACAAAAGAAAATGAGGGCCAAAAAAATATTCAAAGAATAGAGACAAGGATAGATAAAGATGATCCAATTTCGGAGATAGAGAATAGTCAGCTCGAAAAGAGTCAAGCTTCTAAGTCAGAAAACAGAAAAAGTGAGGACATTTCAGATCACGGTAAGGATGGGGATGATAGGAGCCAAAACCTGGATAATAATATTTCACTTAGTTTTAGTTTTGACTCGGATAAAAATGATTTTGACCTTGATTTAGACATCAATATTTCCAACAGTGCAATTCCTGCCAGTAGTGGAAAGCCGGAGGAACCATCCAATGTCAATGTCAAGCTGGATAGCGTTACTCTAGGAGAAGTTGAAGTCATAAAATCCAAGACGTTTAAGAGATGGAAGAAAAAGTCGATGATTTCGAATGAAGAAGAAGAAGAAGAATTGAAAGGAAACCAACCTGAACCGCAAGATTTAGAGAAATCGGATCATTTACAGGTAGAAGATGATACTGAAAGCAATGAAAATTCCAAAGTATTGGATGATGATTTGATTTCTAATAATGCCATCAGTTTGGCTGAAGAGTCTAAAAAATCAGTCGAACTATCACATATAGAATCGGAACAAGCTGATGAGTCAATGGAAGAAGCTAGTGATGATGAAGACGAAGATGAAAGCATGGAAAGTGACGAATCTGAAGAGTTTGAAGAAGAAGATCTGGGATCAGAATATGAATCTGACTTTGTTCCTGATTCTAGTTTTGAATCAACTGCTAACAAATCGATTCAAAACTCTTGGAAAACAAAGTCACTATCTAAATCGCCAAAGTCTAAGGCGCAATCAAAATCACCCAACACGAAGTCTGTTAAACCGGATTTCCCTGAACCCAGAGAACTAGTTATTCCACCAAAACCAGTATTTAATAAAAGAAGATCACAAGGTGAAGATTTGAAGAAATCGAAGAAAGTCAAGCTACGCAAGTCGTACTCTCCAAGAATGGAATTTGAAACTTCCAACAATAATATAGACGAATACGCAGAAAATAATGTTGAATTCTGGGAAAAGAATGTTAGTCCAGTTATATTAGAAGATTTAGGGGAAGAAACATACAAAAAACCTGTGAAATTAGAGCCTAAACTGTCACCAATAAAATTGGATGACGAATTCAAAGCTGTCAGAGCAAGAAGCAAAAAGCCTAATATTTTTGACACCTCTTTTGATGATGATTTTTTTAGCATGAAGCCAAAAAAATTAGTGGGACTTGATTTCAATAAGTCAAAGGAGAAGGAAAAGAGCTTAAAATCTAAACTTAAGATTGATAAACTGCCAAGTACAGATTTAAAGCAAACAAGTGTGTCGAAGAGTCCTGAACTAAAATTTCCACATCTGGACTCAAGTCCAATTCATAAGAAGCCTACAGTGGAATCTCCTATTCAAGATGAACTTCCAGCAGATATATCAGTGTCTACTCTCATCGAAGCGGATGAAAAGGATGCAGTTGATATTGATATTGACGATGCTGATCCCGCTAAACAAAAAGAAGCTGAGACTGAAGGCATACTAGATCAAGCTGCAAATGAACCAACACAGGCTGAGTCTTCGCCTGAGCGTATTCTGCGTAGAGCATTGGATCTTTCATCTGAAGATGAATCCGATAGTAATTTATATTCAGAGTACATCAAAGATATTAAAGAAATCAATCGTGAAATCCTGAGGTCTATAGAAATCTCTGATGTAAATGAGAAAACGGGATCAGAAGATGAATTTGTGGATGCCAATCAAAAATCTTTAGAGTTGGATGATAGAGTTGAGTCACAACAATCGGAAGCAGAAGAGGAAAAGGAAGAGTCGGTAATATTTGATGACAATCGAAAAGAAACCTCGAATTCGAAAGGAAGAAAAGAAACCTCGAATTCGAAAGGAAGAAAAGAAGTATTGGCCTCTTATAGGAAGTCATCAGTCCCACCTGAAAGGAAAGGCTCAATTGAAAAATCATCTCCTAGCGTGGTATCCAGGAACAGTTCCATCAGGAAAACTGATGGTCGTGATTCAATCGAGAAGAGTCGACTTACTACTGGAAGCTTAACTGCTGTTGAAGACTCCAAATCTGAAATTTCATTAATACCAGAGAAAATACCTGAAAGAAGAAGAATTCCTAGACCTCAAGCAAGGGCACTTTTCACTTCCGATGATTTCAGAATATCCGACAGTGTACCAAATTCAGAGGAGGAAAATGAAATCGATAATGACGAGAATAAAGAAAATATTGAAGAGAAATCTCCACTCAAAGAACAAGATGAAGATGTTATCATGGAGCGCCATGAGGAACATGAAGAACGATGGAATGAGGTTAGATTCCGGAAAGTTGACCAAGAGAACAAGTCTATGGAAGAGAAATTTAGGGACTTATCAGACTCATCTATTGGTGCTGGCGCCAATTTTGTAGATGCTGAGACAAGTCCTAACTCACTGGCTCCAATTGCCCATTACACCCGCTCATCTGAATATTCACAAAGAAGCAGTAGAATAATCGACTTTTCGGGCATTGAATCTAGTACTCCACAAAAAATGATGGTTGATAACCGTCCTCCTTCAACTAGAGAGTGGGTTCCTTCATCTGTGGGTCCATTCTTGGAAACACTCAATAATATGGAGGGTACATCAGCAGAGCTCAAAGAACTTACCAAATCACAAAATGATCTTCATGATGATTACGACAGTGAACTTACAAATTTTATATCTGCTATGCCAGAAAATGAAGAGGCAATGACTATTCATGAATGGATCCGTCACACTGCATCCAATAGTAAGAACATAGTCAAAGAGTATGCTGGTGAATTGATCGCATTTTATGAGAGAGAATACAAGAGAGCGTTGGATTTGTTAAAGGCAATGCCAACTGATTGATGAAAGAGATATAAAGAATTAAAAAGACAGACATCTTTTTCTATCAACTATTATAATTTATTTTCCAACAAATACCCTGAAAATTAGAATTAACAGCATATAGCATTATAGAATAAAACAATTGTATATCTGAATGTAATTTGGGGCCGTCTATTCGAATATTCTGACAGTAATTAGGTCTGAAAGCTTCTAATTCATTGCTAATTAATATATTTGGTATACCAGTATTAGACTATGTTTCTAAAATACAAATTATATTGTAAGATTTTAGAGAATTTGTGTTTTGCAAAAAATTTAGAGAACTCAAAAATATGGAAAGTTTAACCAACTTCCAGAAGAAGCAAACTACGGAATTTCATAAACTCTTTTGTTGGATATGGTAAAATATGCAGATACGACACATTCCACTTTTCTAGAAACTAAGATTCAGTAAACCCATTGATTGTTTCTATTCTACTGTGCTTCTGTATTGTCTGTAAAGCAGACATCAAAGCCAGGTTTTCTTCCCAAAGTGGCTACCCCATGTTTCAGCTTAGGTATCATGGTTATGTGTTTGTTGTGTGCAGGATGTGTGGATTGTAGTCTACAAGGTATAGAAAAGGTCCTAAATAGGGAAATAACGTACTCATAATTGCAATCAGAAAGATGGAATACAAAGAGTGTTTTGGTATCTCTCTAACCATCTGTGGGGCATCCAGAAGAGGTATTTGGGCAGCCACAGTTAAGGCACAATATGATGATATCTAACCATCAAAAAATAATTCTAAAACCCAATCGTACCAGCCACACATGTTCTAAACCATCAAGGTGGGTTTATTAGCCCCTGCAAGTAATTGTTCAACCCAAAGGGTATCTCGAATACCGGATTGAGTCTTCCCAGAAACCAAATTCTTCTATTGACATATTACTTGTCATGTCAACCTTGCTTCCGCGACATATGCCTTGTCATAAAGAAATATACAAACCAAAGCATGCATTGTAGTGGGAGATCCTCCGTTGATCGTACATCTGTAAGGGTAAGTTCCTGGATTATTCGGAGCCCAGTGCTATTTTGAGCCCATACTCAAATACTGGCTGGGTGTAAATTGGTCTGTGTACAATAGATAGTAGACGAAAATATGGCCAGTAAATAGTTGGGTTCGGGAAGAGCGAGGCAAGTACTACCAGTCCAGTAAGACGTCAGCATGGTAGTTCTCTAGGTAACATTGTTTAGGCCATGGTAGACTAAAGTGTTTATCATGTGACGGATCACGTGATTACCCCAGATTAGTCCCATAAGCGTTCCAGAGCTGGAAACAGGCAGGTTTCCAGCGGGTAAACGGGGTCATGCTGGCAAGTGGGGGCTGAAGACTAGTCGGCTAGGGTTCCGAAGTCACGGGGCCAATATCAGGGCAGATTCCAAATGTCGGGCACCCTATTCGTTGTCCCAGATCAAGTCCACCACGCATTACCGCGGCACCCGAACCTGAAGAACGGCAGGAACAACCACAGGCAGTTCCCAGTGGTTCGTGCCAGTGTGTCCGGTAAGACCACCGCTGGATCCGACTAGAGGCTCCGGTGGACTGTGCCTGGAGTTTGACAACACTCCAGTGCCGTTACTGCCCGCAGTGGCCCCCACCACGGCCTAGCGAGAACCACTGAAAAATATCACTGTCCCTACACCAATTGCCAATTACACCACTACCCCCATTCAGCCGTAGTAGCACCCCAGGGCAGCAGTGGATAGCGATAGCGTATAGTCCAAGGATGCGATACTGGAGAGCTCCCTCATTTTCCCCCTAACCCACTCATTTCTCCTATTCCTTCTCTTCCATTCCTTCCCAATTCCTCTATTTGTCCGCCTCGCCAAACCACGGTAGCTTCACCGCGGACCACCGCCATTTCGTTGTGCTTTGCTTATCGTGACGTCGTGCCACCGCGACCCCTACTCATGTGACCCAAACTATCAGCACCAGTCAAACTTTCGAACCCAATTCACCCACCAACCTCATCCCCAGTCGCTTGTTCATCATGTCATTCTGGCCATTCTCCAATGGCCTCAACAGCAACAGCCACCTCCAAAAGTTCCTTGACTCCGTGCAAGACATCTCGGCTGTAACTGTGAATGACCTTATAGGTGATGCTCAACTAGCAGAAGAGCTTATTAATGAGTTCCATAACATCAAGGGCAACTTCAACAATAAACAGTCCAGTTTCCAGTTTCTGCAGAACTTGGATAGTTCCAGTGGGGTCAATGGATCGGGCAACTCCGATGTGGCCTCTTTAACTTCATCCAACAACGAAAACACTACCAAAGATGGTCGTGGAGTTAAGCTATTGGAACTTTTGCTTCAACCTCATATACTTAATGGATTTCTTGATTATTTGGTGGATAGTGTGGACTTCTTCTACCAACAGGAACTCAAAGATGAGAAAGCATTGGAAAAGGTGCTCGAAGGAGACCAGGAAAATCAAGATCAAGATCACCAATCAAGTGATAACAATGGATCCCAAGAAGACAATGTAGATCAAGATCAAGAACAAGATCTAGGACAAGATCATAAAGAAGAATCCAAAGAAGACCATTTAGATGAAGAATCCTCAAAGGCAGAATCCAAAGATGATAAGTTCCGTCGTTGTGTCCAAACCGCTTCCGATATCCTTTCCATAGACTTATGGATCATCCTGAATCGTATCATTGAAACTCCAGTCATCATGGAAAAATTGTGGCTGATCTTATCGTTACCCAATCTCCATGAAAGCTCCCCATCCGTATCATTTTTGATCCATATCTTGGATCAATTAATGGATACTAATAGCATTGAACTCTTAAATTTCGTTAGAAGACAAACCAGTTTGGTAGATACTTTTCTTGCCAAAATTGAAATTCCAATGTTAATGGATTTCTTTCTTAGAATAATTCAAACTGATAAACCCGATTCTCCAACAGGAATCTTGGAAACTCTTTCCCTGCAAAATTTAATAACCAAATTGATTGAAATCTTAAAACCTCATCCAAGTCAATTTTTAGATGAACTGTTCAATCCAAGGCAAGCCAGAAATATTCCAAATCATCAATTATTTTTCAAACAAACTGCTGCCACTGATTTTATCAAAGCATTGATTACTATTTCTTCAAATACTGCCTTAGCAGTAGTACTTGAAACTAATATTGGTCCTAATCAGTTAACAAGAGAATTGGTTTCTCCAAAAATTATCAATACTATGATTCATGATATCATCCTTTATAGATGTCCTGATGATCTGAAAAATCAGACAAATAAGCATGGTATTAACAATTGTGTGGGGATTATAATAGAGCTTATTAGAAAGAATAATTCGGACTACGATTTAAATTGTGGCAATACTGAAAATAACACCGGTGAAGTCAATTCTTATGTGATGTTCCAATGGCTTAAAGATTTCGAACAAAACCCTCCAAGTCCTCGTGATCCTATTTACTTGGGTGAGATGTTAAAAATTTTTTCTGATAATTTAGGTAAATTATCCACTTTAATGGATGTGAAAAATGACCCTACTGATGCCACCAGGTATGTCAAAGAGCCTTCTGCATCCAACATGCTTCAAGAAAAAGATATTTTGGGATTCACCAAGTTCAAGATCTCCGAATTGATTGCTGAATTATTGCATTGTTCTAATATGATTTTATTAAACTCGAAAAAGATCAAGAAAATTATTAAAATTAGAGATCACGTAAGGTCTCAACAGAATAAGAGGTTGAAAAATGCATTAAATGAATCGATATCATTTGATTCTGATTCGGTTATTGATGTTACCAATGGACTTGATGATGTTTCTTTGGATGATATCCATTTTGAAGAAGATGAAGAATATGAAAAGATTCTTGAATCATTGAAAACTGAAGAAGATGATTCCGAAGATGAAGAGCCCAGTATTTCACCAGAAAACCCATTTGTTTGTGAAAAGAGAGATCAGACCATCCGAAAAAATCCATGTGTAGGTGATTATTTTAAGGTTCAATTGATTGATCTGGGAATTTTAATTGATATTATACTTAAATTCACCAATTTCCCATGGCATAATTTTTTCCATAACGTTGTTTTTGATTTAGTACAACAAATCTTTAATGGAAAATTAAATTCATACAATTCATTTCTTATTGTTGAACTTTTTAAACCAGAAAAATGTGATTTAACTGAATTAATTGTTAAATCTTATAAAACAGATGTGGACCCAAGACCCGGATATATGGGACATTTGATTCTTATTAGTGAAGAAGTGGTTAAATTTACTTCGCTTTATAAACCTGATTTAATTTCTCCCATCATTATTAAATCTATTCAATCAGAGAGTTGGGAATGGTTTGTGAATGAAGTTTTACTCAAGACGAGAGAGATTTATAATGTCGTTTTGGGTGCAGAAACTGAAGATGAAGAAAAAGAAGGTGATCGTGATTATGGCTTTGACTCATCTACAGTAGGATATTTGGATCTTGATAATTATGAAAAGAAAGCTCCTATTATTTTGGGTGATAAGTCAAACCACTATATGTTTGTTAATGATCATACAAATGACAAACAAGATGAAGATATGGAGGAAGTTGATATGCCAGATGTTAGGGTCCAGAATATGTCACCAAGTGGTATTAAGAACTCTTCATTTGATGAAGATGATGAGGATGAGTATCAGGACAGTTATCAGGATAATGACTTTTTAGACAATTTGTCTGGCTCCAGTTCTAGTGATGAAGAGGAGCTGAACGAATTGAGAAGAGTACCGAAACATGAAGAACCTGAAGCACCAAATGAATAAACGGAGGTTGTGATAGAAATTCTCCCACAATTAAATTCATTGGTTATCGCTGGTCATCTTCTTGTCCAAGCGTCTCCAATTTAATTCCTGAATCACCCCCTACCCCCCTCAAATCCTCTATGCCTTCCCTGATTGTTAATACTATTTTATTTGATATAGAATGGTGATGCATAGGGGTTCATGATGTATTTTAGTCCTTTTTCTGGTATAACATTGCATAAATAGCTAATATTATTAGTAAGTATAAAATCACTGGTCCATCTTATGGTGTGACCTTTCAACACTAGCACCAACTTGCTTGTGAAAATACTATAGAACTACGTTAAATTGATTGTATGAGTAGAAATAAGCAGGTTTTTAGTGGGGGTAACGAGATAATTATAGCATCAACTGACAGTATATTATTGGTGAAATTGACTTGATTCGGATACTTGGTTAAGGAGGAATCATGCTATAGATGGTAAAATTGTAGAACAATTGAGCCAAAAAAAAAAAAAAAAAAAAAAAAAAAAAC